>BLKR01004028.1:19515-122309 GCA_011170035.1 Teleogryllus occipitalis | reverse complement strand
TAGCGGCCGGCTGCTCTGATCGGTAGTTTTCCGTGGTTTCTCCGATCAACACCAGGCGAATGCCGGAGCAGTACCCTAACGAACGGGCCACGGACCGCGCGCGATCTGTCCTTCCTCTTCCTTGTCCTATCCTCTCCCCTTACACACACACTTACACTAACATGCACTACACTACCACATATTCCGGGAGACCGGTCGGGAACTTAGAGCTTGTCTTGGGGCGGTGCCCTGCTGGTGGGAGCGTCCGGGTTAGAGGAAACCCCACTAGCCGACGGTAGGTCGGTGCCGGATCCCGCCATCCAGCTGAGGAAGACTATCGCCATCTCACGAGAAACAAACACGCACTACACTGACGGGACTAATGACCAAAGCAGTTGACGCGCCCGGAAACACGAAAAAACCAAACCAAACCGAACCAACCCAACAGCAATATTAATATTTCGTCACTCCGCCCAACGGCTTCATTTGCTAACATTTCTCAACACCTTCATGCTGGGTGGTGTGGATGTCGGCTGGGGAGTGAGGTTATTAAATGGAAGCGGTCGTTCAGATTGCGCTAGTCTCTATACGTAGGCACGCCTTCCCAGGGTGCTGCGTCTCGCCCGGCGGCGGTGGGGGCGGCGGCGGCGGCCGTGGCTGAGGTCACGGCGCGGCGTCCAGGGCGTGCCCGGCGCTGCGGGTCACGGCCGCGGCAGCGTGCGCGGGACATGGCGCACGCGCACGCGCGCTCGGGCGAGGCACGCGTGGGCGCCTCCGGGACGCGACCGCCCCGGCCACCGCCCACGCACGGCGCGCCCTGCCCCCCTCCACCCCGCCCAGCAGAGCAGGCGTCTCTGGGAGGTCTTTGAATTGAACGGAACAGGCAGTTCGAATTTAGCTGATAGCCTTTGTTTAGACCTGAGAATCTTTTACATGCAGGTCTAAATGAAGCAGGTCTGCAGGTCTAAATGTACATCTACTAACGTGGGACAGTCGGCTTCACTTCCTCTTCGGAGGAAGGGAAGGCCTACGAAGGATTTTTTCGCTCTTAAAAACCCACGGCGTCGATCGGGTTTGAACCCGCGAACTTAGTTATAACAGTCTTGGCTAACCATTTTACACATCGACGATCGCTAAATCTTTGATGACCGCACGTCTTACGGTTCCAGGCCAAGCAGTGACAGGATCTTCGACACTAATTAGAGGGCTAGATCGAATTCAGCCGCTGTCTGGAGGAGGATTCTGGTAATAGGTTGCTGAGTTCGGTGGGTTTCCCACGGTTAAGATCAGTCGAGTGCCGGAGCGGTACCTTGTTGGAGTATGAGGTTGTATCCCTACAAGGGCCAGACACCGCGCGCAATCTTTCCTTCTCTTTCTTGTCTTAGCAATTCTTTTAGTCACTCATACTTACTTGTCCACACATGACGCGAGACCAGGCGGTAACTTACAACTTGTCTAAGCGCGGCGATGCCTAAATGGGAAATGCCTGAATCGGTAAACTTGTCGGAAGGCGACGTGTTGGTCGGCGGAGTTTGTGTCGGATTCTTCAGCCGTTCCCCGCTGCCCTTTTCCTTCACCCTTGACCGTTCGCGTCCGTCTCGGGCCGCGTGCGCGCTCTCGAATGCTCGCCCCACGCCGGGGCGAACTGCTCCACCTAACGGGCGTGCGACTCCGCAGCTGCGCTGTGCATCCAGACGTTCGTTTGAATGGCGACCGCTGCGAAGCGCATCGAGCGGAATGAAAATGACGGTGTCGTGTGGTGGGTGGAAGCCGGATCATTAGGTTTGATTGATTGATTTTTTTCGTGTTTCCGGGCGCGTCAACTGCTTCGGTCATTAGTCCCGTTAGTGTAGTGCATGTTTTTTTCTCGGGAGATGGCGGTGATCTTCCCCCCGCTGGAAGGCGAGATCCGGCGACGACTTACCGTCGGCTAGTGGGGTTTCCCCCTAACCAGGACTCTCCCACCAGTGGGGCACAGCCCCAGCCGGGACAAGCTCTAAGTTCCCAACCGGTCTCCCGAAATATGTGGTAGTGTAGTGCATGTTAGTGTAAGTGTGTGTGTAAAGGGAGAGGCTAGGACAAGGAAGAGGAAGGACAGATCGCGCGCGGTCCGTGGCCCGTTTGTTAGGGTACTGCTCCGACATTCTCCTGGTGCTGATCGGAGAAACCACTGAAAACTACCGACCAGAGCAGCCAGCCGCTAGAATTCTCCTCCAGACAGTGACTGAATATGACCTAACTGAAATGCTGGTGTTGAAAATGGATCATTGGGAATACGAAAACAGTGTGCTCTTGCAGTGGCGTTTTGTGCCCTTTGGAGAAACAGATAATCGAACGTATCGTCCCACCACTCTTATTTATGAAATGTTGAAAACACGTGGGGGTTGCAGTTTTCTCCTTGCTGAATTTTAAGTGACTAAATTTATTGTATTCCACACGTTATTAAATTACTTTATATTATTTTAACCTAAAAATTATAAATTGCTTAAAATTACAATTATATTTTAATTTAACATAACATAGCCATAGTAATTAAAATTCCTTTCCGTATGTTTGCATCCACCCAAACCGAAGTCTTTATAAACAAGTACAGGAACACGATAGTTTATATGCATGCTTCTCATTCGGTAAAACAACGAGACAACGTGAATTGTTTGTTACTATTCTACATTGAATTATGGTAATTAATTCCTTCTTCGTGATTCGATCATTCAAGTTATTCCGAATACAAGAATACATTATTAGTTATTAGATTTTGCAGGAAAAAAACTAAAAATTGAATAAAATTTTACGTATTAGAAAGTAACAAAATTATTGTGATTAAAAAGCACAACGAAAATCACACTTATTAGTAGTATTTAATTGGATTGTTTGCGGGTACCAGATCAGTCACTACTAGTGTTACGAATTTGCAAGCCACTTCCGAAATTGTAAATCAAGCAATTGCCAGGTATTGTGGTATGTGCTATCGCCGCGATCGCAGCTCTCTGAAGAGTGTACGTATTCAAATGTGTGTTGGCTCCATTTGCATTCGCATACCAAGGAGTTTACTTACACTCACGTTTGGTTACATTATGGTTTTGATTCCGTAGGTGTTCAGTGACAAGTGGTAGTTTCATGCACATTTTGTTCTACATGCGTTTGACTACATACGTGTCTGGTTACCTAGACGTTTGCTTACCTATGCGTTTGCTTACCAAGACGTTTGGATACCTAGGTGTTTGGATACCTAGGCGTTTGGATACCTAAGCGTTTGGATACCTAGGCGTTTGGTTACCATACGTGTCTGGTTACCTAGACGTTTGCTTACCTATGCGTTTGCTTACCAAGACGTTTGGATACCTAGGTGTTTGGATACCTAGGCGTTTGGATACCTAAGCGTTTGGATACCTAGGCGTTTGGATACCTAGGCGTTTAGATACCTAGGCGTTTGGATACCTAGGCGTTTGGATACCTAGGCGTTTGGATACCTAGGCGTTTGGATACCTAGGCGTTTGGATACATAGGCGTTTGGATACATAGGCGTTTGGATACCTAGGCGTTTGGATACCTAGGCGTTGGGATACCTAGGCGTTGGGATACCTAGGCGTTTGGATACCTAGGCGTTGGGATACCTAGGCGTTGGGATACCTAGGCGTTTGGATACCTAGGCGTTTGGATACCTAGGCGTTGGGATACCTAGGCGTTGGGATACCTAGGCGTTGGGATACCTAGGCGTTGGGATACCTAGGCGTTTGGATACCTAGGCGTGTGGATACCTAGGCGTTTGGATATCTAGGCGTTTGGATACCTAGACGTTTGGGTACCTAGGCGTTTGGGTACCTAGGAGTTTAGGTACCTAGGCGTTAGCGTTAGGTTATCTAGAAGTTTGCTTACTTAGACGTTTGGTTATATAGGCGTTTGCTTCCATAGGCGTTTGCTTCCATCGGCGTTTGCTTCCATCGGCGTTTGGCTGCTTGTGCATTTGTATCCTCAGGGGTAGGTGCTTGCGAGGAGGCGCGGTCGTGACCCGTGACCCGAGAGGCGGCGCGCTGCGTGCGTGCCTGCGTGCGTGGGCCGCGTGGACTCGCGTGGGCCGCGCACAATGGCCGCAGCGGCGGAAAGCGCAGGTCGCGGCCGCCCATTGTGCGGGGGGCGAGGGCCGCGCGTTTGCGCGAGGCGCGGCGGTAGAGGGAGGCCCCAAAGGAGGAAGGGGTGGAAGAGTGCAAGCAAGGAGAAGGACGCGGCTGTTGCACACTTATTGCAACTTAAATACGATTAGTATTAACAATAATAATAATTATAATTATAATAATAATAATAGTAATAATAATGATAATAATGAAGAAAAAGTTATCTGAAACCTTGCATTTATATCATACCGAAATAAGAGCTGTTATAGTGTTACAATTGAAAAATACTACCTATGCACACTTCACGAAAAATCGGAAAAGTCAATTTTTTTCCATTCCTTTAGTACTTATTCTCCACACTAATGCAATGAGAGAAGTTTACAAAGTCTAGAACAATAGATTCACTAATCAATCTAAAAACGGAGTTAACGTCTTTGTGGAATTGTAGTTGAAATGTTTAATATTTACCAATATCTGCGCATGTAAGTTGAGACAATAGCAGGGTATCCTGCTATTCACCTTATGGTTAAAAACGTAATGCACCACACATAATAATTATCATTGAATATTTTCGTAAAAGGTAAGATACCGGATATTTCATTTATGCACACTCATTAAATCTTGCATATAAAAACGATAATTTATTATTGCATAAAAGCCCGCAATCTTCATTAAAACCTGACTCTTACATGCTTACAATAGATCAATTGCAACTCGGACAACAAAACGACCAAGACCATCTAAAAATATAGTATATACTGCCTGCGGTGACTCAGGATATCAACTGATATATACTTTGATGACATTTTCAATGAGGATTAATATAATAGGTGTTATTGTTTTCATTATATCAAAATATTATGAAGTTGGATTCCTGTCGTAGTTGGATTTCTGTCAGTAACATACTCTAAATGGCGAATAAAATGGTATTTTTCTGAAGATATCCCCGCCTAGAAAACCCTTCATTTCCACCTCTCTAAACTGACTTCCGGTGATCACCAATAAGGAAGCAAATACCCCGCCGGTGCTAAGACAGCAAACATTCTGACAGCGTCCGCGGCCAGATTGGGAATAGCGCGCGGTCATTGGCGAGGTGGAGATCCCGGGGTTCGAAAACGACCGGCGTCGTGCCCCGACGCCGCCAGTGCATTCGCGGCAGCCGCCTCCGCCGCTCCATCCCGGGTCTCAGGTCCGGATTGCGGTCGTTCTGTTTTATTCGGCCATCGAGGCGCGTCCGTCTGCGGTCGATAATTGCAGTCTCGCAGCGGCGCCGCGTCGCGTTCTGCCCCGTCCTCATTCCGTCCTCGCCCCCCTCCCCCACCCCGTCACCACTCCGCCCCCTTTCCCCACCCCGCTACATTCCGTTCCCATCCCGATCCCACCCCGTCCTCACCCCGTCCCCTCCCTGTCCTCACCCCGTCCCCACCCCGTCCCCACCCCGTCCCCACCCCGTCCCCACCCCGTCCCCACTTCGTCTCACCCCGTTCTCACCCCGTCCCCTCCCCCGTCCACCGTCCCTCACCCCCTCCTCACCCCGTCCCACCCGGTCCTCACCCCGTCCCCACCCCGTCTCACCCCGTCTCACCCCGTCCTCGCCCCGTTCCCTGCCCGCCCTCCCCCCTCATTTTCACCATCCTCTTTTTCCCCCTGCAGCATCCACATTCTCCTGTCGCCCCCCCAGCTCCCTCCCATCCTTCCCGATCGCCCGCCCCCGTCCTCCCCGCGTCCTCACGCCCTCCCAATGAGTAACGCGCTCAATCTCGCTCGGCAGAGCCTCCATTTCGGCGGAAATCTGCGGATAATCCGGAGGGTAGCGCGAGGTGATTGCGCTCGCGCGCGCGCGCCTGCCGACCGCGGTCGCATGCGACGGCTGTTGCCGGCGCCCCCCGCCCCCGCCCCCGCGCCACGCCCCCGCGCGCCGTCTGTTTGCATGCGTATTGGTTGCATTGGCGAGTGCGGCGAGGACTGGCGAAGGGGGCCATCCCGAACGACCGCGAATAGAGAGTTACGTTGCCGCCAACTCTTTCTGTCTCGGCCTCTCTGGACACGGTATAAATCACAATGTAGTTGCCAGCTGAAATATGTTTTGTAACGATTATAAATGTGTCTTAAGACATGGGTAATATTTTTGGGGTGGATGGTGTGTGACAGTTTACGTTGCGTTTTGGTGTACTCTTTTTTCCTCTTCTGCAGCTGGATAATATTTCGGCTGTCGGACGTTTCTCTGTCCCAGATGCTTTGTGTAATAATTCGAATAACAAAAGAAGATGTATTTTAACTTTATTTTGGTTTTTGTATTCGCAAATGATTTCGTGAAACAATTATTTTAGCTATTACTTTTAATCTTAATTTTAAAAAGTGTCATGACATTGACTAAGATAAAATATTTTTGGGTTGACGTTTAATACACAGTTTTGGATTCTATTGAATGTTTAAATTAATTAGGTAAATTCGTATTGTGTTGGATGATGAAATGACTAAAAATTTACAATATGATATTTTCTCTTCTGCAATGCTCTATTTAAATATCTAAAGTCTTCAATATAATTATACGAAGTAGAAATATTTTGCTTGTCACACTACGTATTTTATTTTTTATATTCTTTTATTTTTAATTGATTTTTGTGATAGTTAAGTTGGTTTTAAGCAATTTTATAATCATTATGACGAATGACTTCATACCTGACGTATTTATTCTTCGCTTTTAAACTCATGCAAACAATAATAAAATATTAGTAATAATTTGAAACGATAATATTACGCTAAAAGAGAAAAAAAATAATTCAGATGTCTGCAAAGTTTCTTAATCTGTGCATTGTCATAACTTAACACACGCATTAAGTTGAAGTACAAGATTATGTCATTAAAATGTATTGCACTGTATTTCTGTACTCACATCATGTCAGCATTCACTCCTGAACCAATTAATATTTTGATTAATATTGATAAGATAGTTACATAACATAATGATAATTAGCTCATACGTTGCCCATAAATATGTTATTGCGGAGAACACTGTTTGAGCGTGCAGTGGATGTCGTGAAGTATGCGCGGGGCAATTTGGTGTACAATGGCGCGCAGATGGGCGAGACAATGCGAGGCGGTGTAATCGGGCGCGCAAATATTGTTATTGCTTAAGCTCCGAGAGCTTCGCGTAAAACCCGATGGAGACACGTCGTGACGTTGCTCTGTCGTTGTCTCGTCCACCGCTCCCCCCCCCCCCGCCCTCCAGCTTGCGCTCTCCAACACACGTCAGCTGCCTCCGCCTTCCGCCCTTCGCTTGTTGCGTTGGCTTGACATCTCTGACGTGAGCGGCGGGCAACAGTGACTGCGAGGTAAACGTGATAAGCATATGTGAAACGAGGATATGAAGAAGGAAGTTCCTCTGCTTTAAATGTTTGCTTTTTTGAATTACACGTTCCATAAAATTAGTTGTTGCTAAATGATTTAGCCTTTGTGAGTCTTTTATAAATATCTGAATTTTCTGCAGACGGTCTCGAGGATCTGATTTGTCAGAAATGTTTATAGTTACTAAGCAATGAGAGACATAATTACCAGTCTGTTTGGGAAGTATACCTAAATAATTGTCTGTTTTCAAGAGTTCTTGTTAGTATTCTTAGAATTAAAAGTAACTCTTATTTTTAAAAACCGATGTTTCCAAACTATCGAACCCTCTCAAAAGAATTCCCGAATCAAACGTCTGCTTCTATTTATTTTCATCATTTTCTTCTAGTAGTCTTTCTTCTTATGCAAGCCCACTGCCAAATTATTTTTATTGCATATCATTTCGGAGGAGGTCAAGTCATCATGCATACACCTGGTGCTGAGAACTTTATAACTGGTGTCGGAAATTGCCTCTGTCACGACAGTTTCGACAGACACATGATTTTCGAATTTCAAAATTACATTATTTTCTCACGTGCCTTTTCATACTCCCTTTCCAACAGTTTTCTTCTGATATTCGGAGTCATCACTGTCTCCATGGTCTTCCCTTTCTCCGTTGTCTCCACGGGCTTCTTAGCCTCCACAACATCCAAACATACACAGCATTCTCCATTGGTACCTGGAGCTAGCCGCCTCCAAAGTTTGCACCTCATGTTTGGTCGCATACTTCTACTTTCTTCATTTCGGTCGCTCAGGGCATCAACGGATGTCAGTGCAGTGCCTCTGACCGGGAGGTACTAGGTTCGAGCCATTACAGTGGCAGGATTTTCGATACTACCTAGATCAAATTCAGTCGTTGAATGAAGGAGAATTCTAGGCGCCTGCTGCTCTCGTCGGTAGTTTTCCCTGGTTTCTCCGATCAACACCACGCGAATGCCGAAGCAGTATCCTGACAAACGAGCCAAGGACCGCTCGTGATCTTTCCTTCCTCTTCCTTATCCCATCCTCACCCCCTTACCTACACCTACTTGCAATAGCATTCACTACACTTCTACACAAGCCGGAAGACCGGTCGGGAGCTCAGAGCTTGACGCGGCTGGGGTGGAGCCCCGCTGGTAGGAGATACCTCGTTGAGGGATCCCCATTAGCCAACGGGAAGATCGACGCCGGTTCTCAACATCCAGCGGGGGAAGATCTCTTCCACCTCCCGAGGTAAACGCATGCATTACACTTACGGGAATAATGACCGATCCAGTTAACGCGCCCAGAATCAATCAAATCTTTCATTTCCTTCACCTTTTTCACTTTCTTCTCCACCTTAATCGTCTCTCCAGTATCCACCGTCTCCTACCACTTCCGACTTCTCCATTTCCCCTCCAGCTTCCCCACGACCATCTCCAACCCCTCAGTCACCGCGTCACGCCTTCTCGATACCTAGCCCTCCTCCCCCTCTGGGTCCCCTCCCCGCCGCCATTCAGCCTCCGTCTTTCACGCGCCGGCTCTGTAAATAGAAGTGCGGACAGAGGCCGCCGCCGCCGCCGCCGCTGCTGCTCTGGCGATAGGGCGGAGGTGTCGGACACGGGCGGGCCCTTTGTGGCGGTTCATCTCTATCCGATTTCGGGAAATGGCGGACGTTGGCGCTCATCCGTGACGTCAATGGTGTTATTTGTTCGGCAGAATGCGCTGTCCATAAGGAAGACGCGGTGGCGGCGGTGACGGCGGCTGCTCCTTTAACGCCAGCCGCTTTTCTGGGACGCTTTCCCGCTGTGGCGCGGATGGCTCGGGGCGGGGCGCGGGCAGAGGAAGGGGAGGACGTGGTGTGCGAGATAAGAATGTGTTTTTTACTTTTTCTTCTCCGAGTGTTATGGAATCGACGGTCTCTTGTGGGATATACATGTCCTCGTGTGTCGGTCTTATTAGAAGTAGAAAAAAGCAGTGGCGGAGGATGAGGAGGGAGTCGGGTTGCACTAGGTGTTGATACAAGGGGCTGGAGCAGAGAAAAAAGGAAAAAGTAGACACGGAGATGTAGAAAAATGACGGAGAGGGAAAGATAGTGAGAGAGAAAAATCATAGAGTTGAATGGCAGCAATATATTTTCAGTAGTCCTGAAGCCGAAAGTAATGAGGAAATTACATAACTACAGTAATGAAAAATAGTTTTAGTTTAGAATGACTTCTAAATTGATAATATACAACGCTGAAAACATAACACATAATATTTAGATTTCTGGAGTTTTGAAACTCATTCATTGGAATATAAGATTATTCCAATCAAAATTTGTCATTTTTTCATTTTCAGACATCAATATATTAATAATTATGTTCTCACAAGACAATGGGTATAAATATGCGAATTGTCGGGTTCCAGCTTTATATGGACAATAATATAGTTTTTGGAAGCTTTTTTATAGATTCTGAAAAAAGGAAGAAAGATACCTGTGAGTTAAATTATTAATATTACTAGTGACAATCATACTATTCTCACATATTTGACTGTTTAAACATAAAATGATAATAAATAGTAAAAAATATATTCTAAATCAAATCTTCATTTTTTCTTAGAACAAATCTGCACATCTGCACATTTTCTTATGAAGCCACTATTTTCCGCCTCACGCCGCTTCAGCTTTGAAGATTGATGTACAGAGAAGTTCATGCAATGTAGTCGAATGTCTGCAATACTGCATGCAATCGAACGTCGAACGACGGTTATGGAATTATGGAAGCAAGCGGTATCAGGGAAGAAATTAGGCCCGATCGTCCTCTTGCTGTTGGTGTTCTAAAGCTTTGCTAAGTTAACTGGAAAGTAGGGGTGTGTGAAATGAAAGTCCTGAACTTTGCTCAACAGGCTTGTATGGGATGTCGGATCATCCCAGGTTCGAGTAGTAGGCCAACCGACCCGGCTGGTTGCGGTGGCAGATGTTTTCCTCATTAACCCACCGGAAATTGTCTTTTCATGCGACGGACTCGAAGGCTTTAGCGACAGCAAATTTTTCTTGTTAGTTACGTTTAGACTTATATAAAAAATGAGAGAAGAAAAAGGAAACAAAGAGTATTGGAATACAGGAAAACAGATGTTGAAGGTTTTCACGGAAACAGAATGGAATAATTAACAGATTATCCAAAATCGGATGAGGGTATGGAATAACAATGTGCAACGTTTAAAACAATAATTGAAAAATCTTTAGAAGAATTTGTTCTATTCAGGTTTGTGAAAAGAAAAAAATTCATACAAAAATTAAATACTTAAAGAGGAAAACAAGCACATTATTCACAGTCATTGATGCAGCGTGCATATGATAATTTTTAGAAATCTATCTCTAGAATTGGAAAGAGAAAATAAAAAGTCCCAAGAAATATTTTTGCAAAATATAATTGCTTCTGATAAAACTAAATGGACGTATATCTTTCAAACATACCCATAAACACAAAGGAAATGAAGAAATTCCAGAATTCGTGATATACATAACTCACTGGTTACCGAGGACCGAACCAAAGCAGACACGTTTAATAAATATTTCAAATAGATATTGAAAACTAGATCTTTCTTAGTTCCAATATTTCATTCGTATTCCGATAATCCATTCAGTCTAGAAATTAAGATCTTCGAAACCTGTGGATACATTAGTAAATCAAAAATCACGCATACCAGGTGAAATCCCAATAAATATGATCGAAATTGGTGGAAATCCGTTTCTCCCATTCTTACTAATGTTTTGCAGCGTTTCTGCGCGAGCGTGTCAAAAGACTGGAAATCAGTCTTTGTTGAGCCGACATTCAAAAGTGACGATAGCTTGAAGTGTCTGGTATCCCTCACTTTCGTAGTGTGTAAATTAATGGGGCACTTAATATCCGCGTATATACGAGTCGAATGGGAAAAATGAAATTTTCATGGAAAACCTTACAGAACGAACGATGTTAGCAGTATGTTCGGTAATATTTTCTAATGGATGTAGAAACGTAACATTATAAACGGGGATGTATACGCTATTTTCTGTATAACAGCATTACTGTAATTTATGGAAGCGAAGTTAATTTGAGTGTTAATTCGTAATTGGATCCATTTTGTTTACAAATAGTTTGATTGAAAGGAACATTTTACAAATATTTTGTATTCTTTGCCTGGAGAAATTTTAAAAGCAGTTGCAAAAGTAGAAAATTCATTAACACACAAAAAAATCTTGCAAACTGTATGTGAGAGAGTATTCAAAGTTTAATGATTAATTAATGATTCTGGGCACGGGAACGGCTAAGATCATGTCCCGTAAGTGTAGTAAATGATTTACTCTGGATGTGGTGGTGATCTTTCAACGCTGGCGGGCAGGTATCTCCCAACAACGGAGCACCTCCCCCTCCACTGGTTTCACCACAAGTGTATTTGTGTAGGGCATATTATTGTATTACAATTTTCCATAAAGTAAGTTCACATATGAAATAAGCAAACGTTGAATATCAACCTTCGAAGTTCGTGGTATTTTCCCCCAAAAATGTGAAAACATGTCTAACAGAACGTAATGATGGAACGGTTCTTTTAATGAGAGTATAACAATGAAAATGGTGTTAGAACTGAGATTTATTTATTAGCTGATGGACTACATTAATATACCTTTGATTTTAAGTTTCTTTGACATTTTGGCACATTTTTCCCTTGAAGTATTCAGTCGTGCAATTTGTGTATCAATTATGTGAAAGGGGAAGATTGTTTTTATAGTAAACATTAAAGCGACGAAACTGACAAGCCCAGAATATATGCTACTGTATTCTGAGAAAAATTGAATTTCAAGGAACTTTAAATAAATATATTTCATTATATATCAGACACTATAAACTATTTTTATTTTTATATTGTGAGAAATACAGCTAACCAATACATGTGTGAGAGTTCTACAACTTATCTCAAAATTACTCTGGTCATTCGTTTAGGAGAATAACCGCAACGTGCCAATAATGGTGGCGATATTACTGCACTTAAACCCATGTAAGGTGACAATCTTCAAATATAGCTCAGCCGTTCAATATCAAAATTAAAATAGCTAATAATAGAGTGTTTGGTGCAGAAAATAATTTTTAATAAATTAGCACATTGGAAATAAATTCTTCTTCTGGAATGTGCTTGACCAATTAAAAAAATATTAATGTTCATAAAAATTAATTAGATGTTAGTTGCTAATGTTATGTATTCCTAAGTGATAGCCACATATATTTTCAGCAGAGTACATAAATGAATAAACTAGTTTTTAAACGTAAGTTTTTTCACACTATTTATTTTATTACGACCACTGCAATCCAGTTACATGATAACCTGCATTTTTTATGCTCCAAAGGAAGATGGTTAAAGGCATCTGTTTAGTATTACGCCAGCAATGTCTTCTATTTCTAATGATTCGTGCAATAATATGTCATATTATCAACGATTTTTTCATCGAGAAAGATAGTTTATAATGCTGTTATACAAACATTATTTCTATAATGTTGTTTCCTAGAAAGCAAAATATCACAAGAAATTAATATCGATTCAAAACTGTGCATTGTACCAGTTTTATAAGTAAAACACCTTTCATAATGCCACATATTTCAGAAAAGATTGAACTTCGCAATAGCATATCCAAACGCTTAGAAAATATTGAAAATAGTAGCCGAGTTAACCACGTAATTGAATAATGCAAGTACATATGAAGCACTTCTAAATGAGTTCCTGAACTAGGCCTCGTCCAACTCGAGAAACTTCGATGCTGCAGAGCTGCACGTTTGAGCACGTACGTTGTGCGGGTGGCCGATATTGACGTCATCGCTAGGCGCGGAAGTAAAAATCCTGGAAGCGTGTTTCAGCACTCCTTGTGCCGTTTCAAATAAAAACGTTTCAATACCAGTTACTGGCCTTAACAGAGCCAACGAAATGTCGCCCCGTAATTATAAGCAAGTATTTGTAAGGATTTCTTCAAAGCCCCAGAGTCAACGAGCCTGTTTAAAGTATTCCTCAACTCAGCAGTTATATCTGTAGAGCCAACATTAATATGCGGGCGGAACGCGGGGTGAGTAAGACCTGGAATTGATTACTCCCGTCGAGACCAGCGCGCCCAACTCGTCCAAGTTTGTGCGAGGACGGGCCGGCGGGGGGTGGGGCAGGGGCGGGACTGGGCTGGGCTGGGCGGGGTTGGGCTGGGCGGGGCGGGGTTGGGCAGGTGCGGGCTGGGCAGGGGCTGGGCGGGGCTGGGCGGGGCTGGGCGGGGCTGGGCGGGGCGGGGCGGGGCGGGCGGGGCGGGGCGGGGGCGGCGGGCGGGCGGGGCTGGGCGGGGCGGGGCGGGGCGGGCTGGGCGGCTGGGCGGGGCGGGCGCTGGGCGGGGCTGGGCGGGGCTGGGCGGGGCTGGGCGGAAGGGACTGGGCGGGGCTGGGCGGGGCTGGGCGGGGCTGGGCGGGGCTGGGCGGGGCTGGGCGGGGCTGGGCGGGGCTGGGCGGGGCTGGGCGGGGCTGGGCGGGGCTGGGCGGGGCTGGGCGGGGCTGGGCGGGGCTGGGCGGGGCTGGGCGGGGCTGGGCGGGGCTGGGCGGAGCTGGGCGGGGCTGGGCGGGGCTGGGCGGGGCTGGGCGGGGCTGGGCGGGGCTGGGCGGGGCTGGGCGGGGCTGGGCGGAGATGGGCGGGGCTGGGCGGGGCTGGGCGTGGCTGGGCGTGGCTGGGCGGGGCTGGTCGGAGCTGGGCGGAGCTGGGCGGGGCTGGGCGGGGCTGGGCGGGGCTGGGGCGGTGGAGGAGCGGTGGAGGAGCGGTGGCGGGGCAGCACGAGGACTTGGACCGTGAGTCGCGAGTGCGGCGGGCGTGAGGGCGGGCGGCGAGGTCGGGTGGGGGGCCGGCGGCGAGGGCGGACTTGAGGACGTCGTGATGCAGGGCGATGAATGGAACGCACAGAGCAGCGGCGGTCGCAGATGGCGCTGCTGAAACAGATGATGCGACGTCGGATTCGTAACGTGAATGAAATTGCCAAGTGTTGGGAGGATGAGCTGGGTAATTTCTAGTCATGGAGGAAGTCAGGAAAAGCGTTCAGAGACGAACGAAACGGGTTAGTTCCCCACCAGGAGACCGAGGCGCATCGAATGACACCTCATATGTCTCGATTGAAGCGCGAAAAGTGGTCTAATCGTGGGTGACGGATCCGCAAACGTACCCCGCGCACGCGCACACGCACACACACACACACGCACGCACACACACACACACACACACAAATACACATACACATATACATACACATACACACATACACACGCACGCACGCCCGCGCAGTTAGTCGAATACTGTTTTAGGATTATGTACTGAATTAATTATATTCCTTGTTGTGTAGTTAGCAGTATGTGATCATAATTTATTGACGAGAAAAGGGAACTGCTGTCCTCGTTGCAGATTTAAATTCTCATATTACCACTATGTGCACTCCGGGGGAGAAGGCTGTGCTTGGCCATAATTTGTCAGGTGATTGGAACGAGGGATACAGTAGGGGCACAACGAGCATTTCTCTTCGTTTTTTTAACTATGAGGAGATGACAAATTTCCCACCAATCACTTGATAATTCTCGCGGTAGGTTGCGAATATGTTAGATCACTGAGTGTTGAGTATGGCAACGAAATTTCATTTTTAAAAACTGTATTAACACCAGGGACTGAATACCGAAATAATAGCGGTAAAGGTATTTATACCGGTATACAAATACCTTTACCTCTATTATACTTTTATTCAAAATACCTTTAAAAATACCGGTATAAGACGTCAAATACCGGTATTTTTAGAGGTATTTTACCTTTATTCGACGTCTATACCGGTAAAATACCCCTATTTAAAGGTATTATACTAGTATTCTCTCATCAAAATACCGGCATTTTCGAAAATACCGGTATTTCAGTAGATTCATACGGGTATTTGGGGGAAATTCATTGTAATTTTTTCCGCTGAGATGGCTCAGAGGAAACAACTATTTACACGGCAGAGTCTCTGACCGGGAGGTCCTAGGGTTCGAGTCCCGAGGGTGGCGAATTTTCGACACATATTCTAGCTAGGTCGAGTTCTGCCGTTGACTGGGAAGTCGAGTTCTGTCGTCAGACGGAGGGACCAGCCAACGGTCTTTCGCAGACATCAACACGAGCTCGTTCGCTGACCTTGGACCTCACGTCCGGGCGCAGAGCTTGGCGACACGTGATAGAGTGTTGAAAATTTATCGAATTTCTCCGTATAAATCTTGTCCTTTCTAGTAGCGATAAAAAATGGAGAAACGTGTCTTCCTATCCATAAATGAGTCTTCCCACGCATACCAAACTTGCTTCTTGCACGACTGTGTTTATCACTAAAAACGATTATTTGCTTAAATTTGATCGTATCACTAACATTCCCGAAAATATTTTTTTGAGTTGGCCCAATTTCCTTATTCTGCACCATAATTACTAATTATAATTATATATATTAATTAATTATATATAATTATTAATTATAACTAAAACAATATTAAAAATTGACATTGAATGCCAATAGACATTAACTATTCTTACGCGAGGAAACAGAAGCGTTATGTTTAATTCAAAAATAATGATTGAAGCATGTTTAATTTACATCCATGTATTATTTAAGAAATTTCATTAACAAAAAATATTAATAGTACTATATAATATTAATTAATTTTAATAAATATTTTAAATTATTTATACTAATTAAATTTTAAATGTTTGCATTAAATTTGTGTAAATTAGTTTATTATTTTGTTTTTTAATTTATAAATTTATTTAAATAAAACGTTAATTTTAATTAAAAAGTAATAATGTTAATATTGATTAACTCTTTTTTATTAATAAATAATGTTAGTATATATTTCTTATTATTAAGGAAGAAACAGTCTTCTCGAAGTGAGCTCCTCCAGATGCATTTTACAATGTAAGCTACCCGCGTAAAAGGGAACCCTTGCCCACATGCAATGTTAATAGCTAATAATAATAGTTATAATAATAATAATAATAATAATAATAATAATAATAATAATAATAATAACATAATAGTTTACTTTAATTACAAATTTTCTCAATATTTGCAGTTAATGTCAAAATATATTAAACTCTTAATATAAACTAGGAAAATAACAATTTATTTTAGCCCTATTTATTAATGTATAATTAAGATTTAATTGTGAAATGAAGTAAAAGGAAATCATTTTTTAACAATAACAAAACTGGGCCTGAAAGCCTGAGCGTTCGTGATTATCTCAAGGTGTCAACGCTTCTTCAGTTCGCCGAAGGAGGGGTCGGGGAAGGAAGAAACGGTCCTACGCCTACGGCCGGCGCATACGTTGACAGCCTCTCCATGTGCGAAATACAAAGACAGGCTTAGGTCATCTCTCAGGTCAGATGGGAGATAGCTCGATGAAGGACACTAAGAAAGGGTTCTCTTCAATGGAATCAATAATTATTATTTCATATTTCAACTTTTCCGAAGTTTAAATTAAGGGAGGTTTTCAATACATACAACGTATGCAAAACGTAAACGCTCGAACACAAAACATTTACAATTATAAGAATAGAATTTAATACAGTTGTTTTATATATATATATATATATATATATATATATATATATATATATATGTACAAAATAATAATTTAAACAATAAATAACAATTATGAAATGATATTTGATTAATAAACCTTTTGTGAGATATTATTAACTAAAGTAACCTATTTTTTCAACATGTATGAATGATAAGCTATATTTCTTCATTGAAAATACCGGTATAATACCGGTATAACCTTTATGGACGTCCATACCGGTATAGACGTCCTATAGAGGTATTTTACCGGTATAAAAGAATAAAGGTATTTGAAAAAGGTATGGAAAAATACCGGTATTATACCGGTATTTTTTACCGGTATTCAATACCTTTTCGGTCCCTGATTAACACAATTAAATGATGTGATGCTGCACTTCAGATATTGAGTCAGTCTATTGGACCTACCCTTGCAGGCATTACTGTGAAGGAGAATACGGGGTGAATAGCAATCATCAGTACGACTGCGAACGGAACTAATGCATCCAGTATTGTTTCTCTGTGAGAAAAATAATTGAATTAAACGGATTTGTATTTGTATACAAATCCGTTTAATTAAATTATTTTGCTCACATTTGCATTTGGCTTCTTTTTCATTGTACGTGATGGTCTGGAAAGCTAATTTGAAGAGAGGTTATCCTACGCCCTTAGAAATACTACTCTTATCATATTCAACTCAACATCCCCTTTCATTGTAAGGAGTGCCGAAATTAATTTCTCTAGTTTCTCTTTTCCTACTGCGAATGGAAAATTATTAATAAATAGATTAAGTATTTTAATTATGAATTTACCTGTACGAACATTTCACAAATGCATGATATTTTTATTTTATTGGTATACGATTTATCACAAAATGGTAATCACAGAGGTCAAGTAACAAACATGAAAACTGTGTGAGTAAATATAATTAGTTCTATTTTCTGAAAGTGTGCCGTGCTAAACGAACGGGCGAAATACATCCATAAGTGTCACTTCCTCGCAATTCATTGCGACATAAATAAATGAAAAGTTGAGAATAATATAGTTCAAAGATACATTTTCTTAAAAGCAACATTTTTGCGTAATTCAATCTGAAACCGCATGCAGCAGCTCCTCTACATCCTGTACATCAGTAAGGTGACATTGTAGTGACCCACGATTCTTCTCAGGCTAACGTATGTAGTACAATCATTGTAAGTTTGTTTTTGCGCTCCTGCAAAGATTCATTCTTCTTGCTTCGTCATTTCTCACTCTAAACGGTTGAAATATCAGCTCATACGCAAATAATATAGATTTTTTGTTTTCTTTTAGTCCTTCGTATCACATCGCCATTAATTAGAAGCCTTTGAGAGCCTGATCTAACAACGAAGTGCGAGTATTTTGTTCACCACTTGTAAACAACTGTCATTTGCGTTTCTGAGTCACAAAACCACTCTATTTCTGTAAACAGCAGAATAATGCACTTTCACATATGTGGGTACATTTCTAACACATTGAATGGTGAAGTTTTAGTTGAATTCGTACAATGTTTTCAATGTTGATTAAGAACAGAAGACGCAGCACTAATACGGGTCTGGGTTATAATTGACTTGCTCTGTACATACTGGAGGATTGTACTTATACCTAATCAGGAGATTTGTAAACTTCCTAAAAGTAATATGTATATAAATATTATTTTGTGTTATTTTATAATGTCCTCCCGGATTAGCTCATTGGTCAGTGCGCTCGCTTTCCATGACGCGATCCAGGACTCGATTTCTGGTCGGCGAAGATTGTGTTTTTTCTTGCAATATCCCAGTATATGTTGCTGTTTGGCGATGAGAAACTCATTTCTCAAGTTGAGAAAACCAGAATTCATCGTGGCGATGTCTTCGTGCTAACCATAAGTATCCCTTTCACCCGGCTGCGAGGCCGGGACGCTGCTGGTAGGCTGTGGTCCCTACACGGGTTGTCGCGCCAAGTACAGACAGCTATTTTATTAATGTTTTGGCTATACTATGTAAGAGGCCGAATGAACGTATTCTAAAAGAAGAATTTTTCGTTTTTCCTTCTAGAATGTGAGATGAAAGAATGCTAGGAATTACTAAAAGCGGGTATGATGGCGGGAATAAGGCAAACCACGTTTTAGAAATACTATTAATAATAAATAGGGCTCGGATTTAATGACAAGTCATATATTTTTTCTGAACCTTCGGGTGAATTTTAAAACAATTAATGCACAAATCCAGGTATTGTCGATCAGGAAAACGTATTTTTACTGTGCATATTAAGTCATATTTACAGAGTTTTAAGTGAAAGGTCATATGTGGGCCAAATTCTGCCATAAATGCATAATTTGTCATATTTTTAAGGACCGTTTTTAATAAAAGGTCATATTTTAGCCAGAGTTTGCCCCAAATGCATACATAGGTAATATTTTTAAGGACGCAAGAATAAAAGGCTTGAAAATGTGTCACGCATGACAATGTATCAGATGATATTGTCACAAACTCAAAAATTATACTACAAAGGATTATTTGAAAGAGAAGGATTATTTCAAACAAGAAGTATGCAGTAGTAAAGCTCGTCGTTTGGTTTGATGGGTTTAATTGTACTGTACTTGATTTGTTTTACAGGCACAAGCAATTTTTTTTTAAAATGCTAGTTAGTTCCAAAGACTGCAAACCGTATGTACCGCACTCACAATCTATTCTTGAGTACATTTTGTATTTGGTATACCTAAAAAATTAACACGAATTTTTAAAAAATAAACTTGTATAACGTCATATTTTATTTTTTATGTCATATTTATATAGGTTTTAGGTCATAAATGCTTGCATATTTTGCTGATTTTTAGGCCATTAAAATCCGGGCCCTAATAATAAAAAACGTCGAAACGTAACCGCGATGTGGAACGAAAGAGAGAGATTGAGAACCTCATGTGGTGGGAATAAGGGGCGGTGTTCTACCATCGGCGGCCACCGCGGCCGACGGCGGCTTCGTACAAAACTCCACGAATCCGCACTGCGCCCCTTCCCCCCCCCCCCCGCGCGTCGCGCCCACGTGCATTATCCACGCTCCACGCTCCTCCCTCTAAATTCCCACCAAGTTACTCCGCGGATAAATTATTCATTTGCTTCAAATGCCGGTTATATTTACTTAGTCCCGAATGAAACTTACCTGTGTCGCTCTCTGGAGTTCCTCTTTACGTATTCAGGAAGGAAGATTAGAATTTGCCAAGTGGGTGTGCGGGAGCGGCAGTTGGGAGAAAGATGGTGGTTTCGCCGTGGATGCTCTCGTGCTCAGAGCCCTTGGCTGCTCTTTTGCGCTTTTCTTTTCTGCTCTTCTTTTCTGTGTAGATAATAGCTGTTAATGAAAAAGATTAAAAACGTCCAGGTAAAACGGCTCATTTGGAATTTCTGAAAGTAATGTTTATGTGTATGAAGATGTAAAAAACATTATCTGAAATACCCTTGCAAACATTTTGCAAGTTGTAAATCTTCGTTTTGAAAGTAAAAATGGCTTATACTTTGACCTAACTTTGAACGGCCTGTATCTAAACTGGGGCTTGTTTGTAAATGATTGCTTCAAATGGAAAACTAGCTTCATACTGCATCACAACTTCGAACAGCGACTCTCTGCATTTTGCTTCACATCATATGTGCCCAGCGCAGTGAGTGAATTGATATTCTAAGTAATACTGCTAATCGTTTAATAATGAATAGGCTTATACAGGTGCCATTAAATTTAATGTATCGTCCATATCGAGACTGCGTGTTTTAACCTCCCATGCTATTGACTAGGGAGTCCAAAGGAGCCAACCCCTAAAAGTTTAATAAATGATCCAAAAGGGTTTATTTGAGAAATTACTGCATGAAAACAGGACGCAAACTCTTTGAGGTGGACTGCTTGCCCAAATTTCCTTAGCATGATCTACCAATTTCTACATTTTTCGTCGTACATTTGTTGATCATCTGTAAATTGTAATCCGCTTTTCCAAAATGAGACTATTTCTGAGATGTTTTAATAATAATGGTTTATAAATTCTCAAAATATTTATCTTTCTTTAAATATATATTAGAAAGAATAAAAGTTAGTGGGTTTACCGACTTTCAAACTCACACTTATCTTTGTTTCCTTCTTATTTTTTATTATTATTTTTATTTTTTATAACCGTGCATTTTTTCTTAATGCATCTGTATATTTCTTACGCGAATCTTCTTATCTGTCACTCTCTTTGCCGGTTACGAAGTTGCAGAGCCATGGAAGCACATCCACTTTGCGAAAGCTCCTTACGCCGGCCGGTTTGAGGGCGCTCTCATCGATCCCACTTATTCCGCTCTCCGAAATCGGTTTCCCCCGACAGATGCGAGTTTGAGAAGGGAAAAATAGACGTAACTGTTGCTTGTTTTTCACTGATTTGGTACTGCGCATTGCAGAATCTGTTGATGAATCTTCTTACTAATTGTAATTTTCCGAGGTACAATAATTGTATTGACGGCAGAAATCCTCAGTTGATAAAAATATTGAGTGGAATAATCATTACCCTAACATATGAGATAGTTATGTTAGAAATGTTTCTATTTTTAAACGAAAGAAAAGTAACTTAGTTTTTATTCCATAACTTTAAAAACGATGGTAATTGTTTGTCTTTCTTTGTCAGCGAATGCCGTATTCGTAGGTGATTCAATGCTAAGCTGAAGCTGCAGCAGTGAATGAATTTTTTATGTGATTGAATTGCGACTAACTAAAAATTTGTCATACTTATCACAGTTTTAAATATTACAGATCATCACTTAAGTGTGTTAAACCAAGGAAAGTAATTTTAAGTAAGCGGTCATGAATACGAAAGTAAATGCAACAAAAATGCAAGTAATACAAGGAGGGGACACTTTTAAAAATACATCAGGTTTGAAATAGAAAATATATGAATGAGCATGGACAAATTAGAACAAAAATAAAATAGTTATTTATAAATAACGAATACAAATACGTGTTAAGATAGTAGAGAAGAATTGGAAATGGATTGGAGAGAAAAAGAAAAAGATGAAATGAAAACTAATAAATAAATGTATCTGAAAAAGAAAGACGATGACGATCAAATAGAGTAATAGTAGGTAATAAAAAGAAATGTAGACTCAAAAAAAGTATCATAATGAAAACGAATAAAGAACAATCGCTGTAGAAGAAAGAACCAGAAGTATTCCTTAAGAAAGTGACAGTAGGAACAGAAAGTGATGTATACCAAACTAAAGACAAAGAAGAGGAAAACAAAGAACTACGATAAAATAAATAAAGAAGAAAAGAGTAACTAAGGATGCAAGGAACGGCAGGGAAAAAGAGAAAGAGAGAAAGAAAGAGAGAGCGAAAGAGAGAGAGGGAGAGAGAGAGGGAGAGAGAGAGGGAGAGAGAGAGGGAGAGAGAGAGGGAGAGAGAGAGGGAGAGAGAGAGAGAGAGAGAGAGAGAGAGAGAGACAGAGAGAGACAGAGAGAGAGGGAGAGAGAAAGAGAGGGAGAGAGAAAGAGAGGGAGAGAGAAAGAGAGGAGAGAGAGAAAGAGAGGGAGAGAGAGAGAGAGGGAGAGAGAGAGAGAGGGAGAGAGAGAGAGAGGGAGAGAGAGAGAGAGAGAGAGAGAGACGGCGATGAAGGCAGAACGAGAGCTTTCATGATTATCCCCCACCATGGCGACGTAGCACTCGCTTCTCACGCGACCCGGTGTAACAGTGGGTTGGCACGCCTGGGCCGCCAATGCATGGAAATGGAGGGTATTTGGGCTCGATAGGGCGTGCTTTTGCATCTGTGCGTGCCGGATTGCCGCCCGACCGGCGCACGCTGAAATAGTGGAATGTTCTGTTCCAACCGCGTGCCGAGTCACTAGCCCTATCTTTCAAAGCAGCATTCCAAAATTTCTGAATTGTAATGTTTTTTTTTATCAGCATGCAACCAGCTAACGATATGCCACTTCAGTTGTACCTTAACTGATGCATTTCTTGAATTACTGCGGCTAAATCTGTTATGTTATTAGCGTTCTAAGTTGGTGTCAGTCACATTTTTAGAATTTCAAATTGCATATTTGTTGATGAAAATAAAGATATATTATTTTATTCCTTGGAAGTGTGATTCCTTGTTAGTAATAAACATTCCTATGATGCAACTTAAATTAGATTACTACAATTCTGAATTAATAAAATGAGTACTACTTATGTTGTTTGTACAATTTGAAAATCCAATATTATCCAATATCCTAATTGGCAATATATGCATAAATGGAAGGAAACTAAACAACTTCTGTCTATGTGAAAAATACCAATGGTTTCGTTAGATCGATGAAACTGTGTCGATTTTCAGTTAAAATTCAAATAGTTTATTATATTTGTCTGTAATTTCTCACACCTAATGATATAACTGTATTCCCGTTCTCATTCTCATTGTTCGCGACACAGCTTGAATCGTGCAACGAGGAACAAAGAAGCCTCAGATTTGTGCGTGCCATTTCAAAACAGTCAATTTTTCTTTCTTCAGGACCCCAGGGTCCACCCGCGATAGCAGCATTGCAGGCGCCTAAGCGATCTCATGGTCATCGGTTTAGATGAAAATAGCATTGGTAAAGGAAACAAATTTTCATATAATGTGAAGATTTACCATGAACTTAAGCAAACCTTCAAAAATTATACGTCCAATCCTAATCAAAGTAGTCATACTTTTATGAACCGAGTTCTATCAAAATTCGGAAATATACAAATGAGATCATTAAAATATTCAAATTATTAGTTTTCAAATTAATACATCTGTAATTATTTCGTTTCCATATGAGATAATGGTTGTATGTAATTTTCGTTTCATAAAATTAATGGGTGAATTAACTACCCTCAGTAAAATTTGTTGCTAGTTCTTGGAACAGGTCGACGAAAATATGTGTTAAAGGTATTATAAATCCATTAATTTAAATTGAAAACTTCTTCATTTGAAACGAATTATGTAATTAGGTGGATATAATTACGTGTTCATTAATGAAATTTTGATCATTACAGTTAGCATTAAAGTTCATTCTGAGAAACCACAAATATTCACGCAACGTGGCAATCACACCAAGAGATTTTTTTATGAATTTATTCGGCCGTGTATTTAATATTTCTCAACTTTTCAACTCGTATAACAAACTTACAAAGAGATGGGTTTCTTGAGTGTGGAAACATTTAACTAGGTTTATTGTATGCATTACTTTCATTATTTTTACAATTGTATTGTGCACAATTCTGGGGATGTACCAGTCAGAGCAACATCAAAATTATCCAAAGATTTCAAAACAAAGTGCTAAGAAATATCGTTGAAGCACCTTGGTATATACGAAATAAAGATCTGCACAGGGACCTGAAAGTTGAAGCAGTGGATAAAGAAATACAAAGGTTCGCGAAAAAACACGAAGAAAGCCTGCACCAACACGACAATCCCGAAGCAATTCTTCTCTTGGACAACACAGACCTAGTGAGAAGATTGAAGAGAAAGAAACCTTTCAAACTTGTGTAAAGTGAGGTGCCATGTGTTTTAAGAACTAAGATCTAAAATAAAAGTATAAATACCAGTGTATCTACAAACACAAGAAAGTGTGCTTTTAAATTCTATTTGAAACTAATAGGGCGCTAATGGGCTAGCTCTTTTTTATTTTATTTTATAGTAGTTTAGGTCAAAGAAAATTGCTCATTGGTATATAAGACTATATTGTAATGTTTATGAAAATAAAAGAAATAAAAAAAAATACGATAAAAATTTTCTTTTTAAAATGGCTCTGTGTAAAATAATATTGTGTCTGTTTTGTGAGTTATACATATTTTATTTCAATATTTGATATAAAAAGTGATAATTTGCATTGCGGACAACTAGTAAAAACTAAAATAAATATCATCTTTCCATCTACACCATCTTCCAAATATCGATTAATTTTTACACATTTCACCTGTGCGTACTCGGTGTTGCAGTATACCTCTGATACATCTGGTTGATCTAACCTTGCAGGTGCTTCACAGAATGCGTTGTACAAATAGCTGAGGTGGAGAGTGAGCAGGGAGGTGGAACTGAAGCGTTAAAAGAAGGCAAGAAGGTGTGTTCTGAACGTGTCTGGAGGAGAGTGGGATGTAGCTCGTGTGCCACACGACTTGCAAGGACAATAAAATGTGTCAATGAACTTGGATCGGAATCTTCACCGTCGCGCTTGCCCCCAACATGCTCCGCCACATGCTCTATCGGTTATCCCACCCGCATCCCTGCCCGCCGACCCGCCTAACAAACCGACGGCCGACCCGTCTGCCGACCGCCCGGCCGTCACGAACCCATCTACCGTCCCGCCTGCCGTCTCGTCAGTAGTCTTCTCCGCCATCCCACAACCGTCTCTTCCGCCGTCACCCCCGCCTCTGAGCCCTGCTCTGAATCTTTCTTTCCTCTTGGCCCTAACTGTGGTCCCGCCCACTGCTCCGTCCACTGCCCCGCCCACTTCCCCGCCCACTGCACTGCCCACTGCCCCCACACATCGCCCCGCCCGCCGCCCCACCCACCACCCCGCCCACCGCCCCGCCCACCGCCCCGCCCACCGCCCCGCCCACCTCCCCGCCCTCCACCCCGCCCTCCGCTCCGCCCAACGCCCCGTCCAACGCTCCGCCCAACGCTCCACCCAACGCTCCGCCCAACGCCCCGCCCAACGCCCCGCCCAACGCCCCGCCCAACGCCCCGCCCAATGCCCCGCCTAACGCCCCGCCCAACGCCTCGCCGAACGCCCCGCCCAACACCCCGCCCAATGACTCACCTAACGCCCCGCCTAATTCCAACGCCCCGCCCAACGCCCCGCCCAACGCCCCGCTCACTGTCCCGCCCACTTCCCCGCCCAGTTCCCCGCCCAGTGCCCCGCCCAGGTCCTCGCCCACTGTCCCGCCCAATGCCCCGCCCACTGTCTCGCATTGTACACCGCCAACACTTCACTACTCTCCCACCCTTTCCGACTTGCGCCTACTTACCCCTCCCCACCTTGTTCAACATCCACCAGTCTCCCCAAACCAGAACTTCCCCGCCGCGTTCCCGCACGCTGTCTCTTGTGCTCCCCGCCCGCTGTCCCACCGCACCCCGAGCCACTCGCCGCCGCTCCTGCCAACCACGTCCAACAACCCCGCCTGCCCCTGCCCCCGCCCGCCCGCGCCCCCTATCACGATGACCTCTATAAATACCCGTCCGGCGGACACGGCCCGCCCAGCCACTTGCGGCGCATTTTTGCACGCCGTGCATGGCGCTGATATGGGCGGGGGCGGGGCGGCGATGGCAATGATACGGCGGAGGGGCGGTGGCGCGGGGCGGCGGAGAACCACGAGTGGTAAAGTAACTATTTGAGTGGTGCTCGCAAGTGTGAGTATGTAGATGCAGAGAAACAAGGACGGGAGTGGCTGGAGTGAGATAGTGACATGGCTGCAGAGAAAAAGGGTTTCGCGAGCAGAGATGAAAACGATAGTGGTTCAAAAATGGAACAAGTACTTGCATGCGCAGGGGGTGTGAAAGTAATTATTATTAGTGAAGACAACTGAAAGGTCCGAAGAAAAATATTAAAAGGGAGACAATATTTCAATTCTTTTCGTGACGCTGATGAAAGTGTGAATGTAATGTTATTCGTAAACTATTTTATTTTTAAGCTCCTTAGATTTTTGTTGTCTCACAACAAATACCCAAAAAGGCAGATGAAAAGAAATTGTAAGTTCAAATGTGTAATATGACTCAATATACGTAGAATAAATAAGTGTTCAGCGGGAAGAACATTGTTTCCTTTTTATTTATTTATTTATTTATTTATTTATTTATTTATTTATTTATTTATTTATTTATTTATTTATTTATTTATTTATTTATTTATTTATTTATTTATTTATTTATTTATTTATTTATTTATTTAGTGTTGATTTATTTAAAGGAAACAACTATGTATCTCCTGGTTGAGGAAATGGGGAATAATACGTTTTAAGAGGAAATGAAAGAGGAAATAACATGTTGTAATACGTAGGAAAATACGTGTTCAATGTTTGCATTAGTATATTAGAACCTATATAATAATATTGCACTACGAAAATGAATATTGAAACTATGTTATATGGAGAACCAGACGGGCTGAATAGTCGCACAGTTACGACAACCTGCGAATTCGAAAACGTTTTGAATCTAGCGTCACCAACATATCTTGCAGCCGGGAAATTTCAAATTTCATTTCTATAGACGCGACTCACTATTATTTCACATTCCTGTGCAAGTGACGAGCAGCAGGCGCAGAGCGTGTGCAGGGCGCGTGGGTGGCGGGTGAGGGGGTGGGGATGGTGGCGGTGGCGTCGCCGGAAGTCGTTGCCGCTGGCCGGGCGAAGCGTGTTCGATGCCCGGTTCGATAGCAGCACTTCGCGTGAACAGTGCGAACTCGCCATTCTATTTGTCGAGTGGCGTCAGAGCGCTGCACCGCCCCAGCCACTCCCCTTTTGTCCCCGCCTTCCCTTTTCCACGCACCGGGAGCGGTAGCTCAGTGCATCAACTGACGTCACTCCAGCGCCTCTGACCGGGAGGTCCTAGTTTCCCACTCCCCACGGCGGCAGGATTTTCGACACTAGCTTTCCAGCTAGGTCGAATTCAGTTGCTGTCTGGAGGAGAATTCTAGCGGCCGGCTGCTCTGATCGGTAGTTTTCCGTGGTTACTCCGATCAACACCAGGCGAATGCCGGAGCAGTACCCTAACAAACGGGCCACGGACCGCGCGCGATCTGTCCTTCCTGTTCCCTGTCCTCTCCTCTCCTCTTACACACACACTTACACTAACATGCACTACACTATCAAACATTCCGGGAGACCGGTCGGGAGCTTAGAGCTAGTCCCGGCTGGGGCGGTGCCTCGCTGGTGGGAGAGTCCTGGTTAGGGGGAAACCCCACTAGCCGACGGTAGGTCGGCGCCGGATCTCGCCATCCAGCGGAGAAAGATCACCGCCATCTTCCGAGAAAAAAACATGCACTACACTAACGGTACTAATGACCGAAGCAGTTGACGCGCCCGGAAACACAAAAAAATCAATCAATCAATCAAACCCAGCCACTCCCCTTTTGTCCCCGCCTTCCCTTTTCCACGCCTCATTCTCCGCGACAGTTACTTTTCTCTCCTCCTTTCCCCGCCGTTACCTACGCACCCTCCGCTCGCAATTCCGTTTCGTCCCTTTTCTGTCCCTCTCTTTTCAGCCTCTCACTTCCTCTGCACTTCCCGTCCTCGCCTCTCTTCACCCCCGCCTTTCCTTAACTCATTATTAACTCATTATTAACCTCACTATTAACCCATTCAGTACCTACGCTTCCCTGACTCTTCCTCCCCCGCCATTTCTCTCTCTCACCTTCCCTTTCTCTTTTCGCTCTCTACTCCTATCCTCTCATCCAATCTCCTTCACACCTCCCGTTCACTGCTCCTCTTCTCTCTCCCCCTCCATCCTTCTCTGCTCTTTCATTCCCTTTCCCATCTCACAACCCGATGACTCCTTTGACCCGCGCTCGAGCATGACCTCGATTGACGCCAACCTCTTCATCTATCCTCCTCAGCAATCCTTGCATTGACCACAACTGCTGTTTTCCGTTGCTGAGGTTGAATACATTAGTTCACGTACATGTTCCACTCAAATACCGGCGAATACCCGGTTACCACAACCCCCCGCCCTCCAAATCTCCATCATCGACACTGATACCATCAAGAACGGCCAATCCGTCTATAACAGAACCACCAGTCACATCTGCAATTGCACTGTCGGAAGAGATGGCGTTTCGTGATCCTCGGCAGTAGCCGTTACACCATCAATAGCTGCACCACTAATATTCGCGGCTATGTAAATGGCAGAAATTAATTGCTACTAGTGATATCAGTGCTACCACGATTACACCATTGAACCGATGGCCCCGTTGCAACCGCATCTTGCCATCTGATACTACTGCAATCTTCACCATCACCTCCACTACCACTGTCACCACATTCATCAATAGCAATACCACAATTACATATCTCCCACCATTTACAACGGGAACTAATGCTTCCACTTCCGAAATCGGGTCTTCAAAATAGTTTTGGTAAAAGTGTGAAGTTTTAAATGAAATCAGACCGTCTTCCAACCCAATATTTCTGACGTTTCTATCCAGTATATTGCGAATCGTCTACTTCTATCTCGATACAAATATTTCGATCCCGTCCCCTTACGTCACCAAAGCCGGGTGGCAGGACACCTTCTCTGTTCCCGACCGCCCCACAGCAATATCCATCATGGCCTCTCCGCCCCCGCCCGCGGGTGCCTGCTTCGCCACGTGTTTGTTGTTCCAATCCGCCCCCGCCTCCCGCTCGCCCACGTCCCGCCCAGTGACCGCCGCCCGAGCCCTCCCACCAATATTTTGACTGCACTGTAAACACTTCTTGGCGTGGGCGGGGCGAAGCGGGGCGAGGGGGCGGTGTTGCGTAAGCCGCTCGCATCGATTCGTTGTGACCTTTCCGGACGTAAGCTGCATTATTTGTGCGGCGCCCACCGCCTTTTTGTTGGCGTCCCTCCGGGCGGTACCGGCAACGATGGTGGTGCGAGGGTGGAGTGGGATGGAAGGGGATGAAGGGGAATTGAGGAGGATGGAGGAGGATGGGGCGGGATGGGGCGGGATGGGGCGGGATGGGGCGGGATGGGGCGGGATGGAAAGGGATGGAAAGGGATGGGGCGGGATGGAAAGGGATGGAAAGGGATGGGGAGATATGGGGAAGGATAGAGTGGATGGTGAAGAGAGCGCACATTAAACATCTGCAAAAGATTGCTGGATTTCAGGAATTATTTTAAAATAACTGCATTTACCAGAGGATGGCAATGAATAAGAAATAAGATTTTATTTGTAAGTTCTTCTCGTGTGTTGCAAAATGCATTGGAAACTTTCAGTAACTGTCAATAACTTACATCATTTTTTTAAAATTTCTAACTGCACATTTTCAGATAATAAAAATGACTTTTTTCAACAAGTTTGTATTTGATTTGTTTTTTTTAAGTTTACTTTATCATTGGAGTTTGCAGATGTTGCAAATTGTGCTTGATAATTTCATATTATTATATGTTTGCATAACTAGAAATTTTGCTCATTTTCGTAAGAGGAATTAAATATAGAGAAAATTCCTTCTTGCAGCAAGATTAAATAAAATACGAAGCGCATTGCATGTTACCGTTCCTTAGAAACCTAGGTACATTTTCAGAAAACATAGTTTCTTGGAAACACTAAGTATGCTTGATGGCGTCGTAGATGCCTCATTTGGTATATCTGTGAAATAAATTATTGCATCAACAATTTTGAGATAATAATAATAATAATAATAATAATAATAATAATAATAATAATAATAATAATAGCGCTCTTAGAAAACAACAAAACAACATACATAAAGAATCATTTCGTGGAAAGGTTACAATGTCGGCACTCACTGCCAAGAGGGGAACATTCATTCATTCGTTTTGTGCTCGTTATGATTTGTTACTTGCAGGAAATGAAAAAAGTGGACGTCTAAGTAACCATTCTGTTTTTCACGTATGAACATTTAACACTATTAGGTATCTTTTCATTTTAATGGTCGCTTACTGATTGTTGGTTATCCCTGCACAAGAATGGACTACCAGAATGCACTTGCTATGAAAAGCCCCCGCGAGTTGGAATAAATAGTGGACACCGCAGTTGTACACGTTAAGTGCAATATTCCGAAGGTGACAGTTTGTAAAATTATCTACAGATTTTTCCAAAACTGAATGTCTTTACTTGTAATAGTAGAAGTTACAGTAGTGATGCGAGCTCTTTTCTCACGACTACTACGAAATTTCCCCAATTAACATATCCAATGAAACAAAATTTCCCTAAAAATATTCTTCAAATTATGGACCAACAACATGAGCTGTCTCTGACAATTCCATTTTCTGTCCCCTTAAATTCAAATAATTCAAAACAATCGTCTTTTGAGCTGCTTGAAACGTAATACTAGCTTCATTTTCCTCACGTTCTTTCTCTATGCCTGTCGTTTATTTTCCTCTTTCGAATACATAAAAATGAGAGAGAATAACGTCTATTGTTTCCTTTTTAATCATTATAATTGAGGGAATAATATTTCTATCTCAACTTTGGATAAAAATAATTTCCCAAAAAAAATCCCCAGACATTTCTCTGTCCATGTTCCCCATTCTTTCTCCACAATAAAAAGAATTCCCATTTTCGGGACAAAATCCCTCAATCTGACAATCCTGAATTAAATTGAAACGACATTCAATAAGAGCGGAACACACAAAATACAGATTCCCTGGGAGGAGTGGAGCGACGATTATAAAATTGTGCGAAAGTGAGATTTTACGATAGATGGTAAACGTGGTGTGAAAATGAGATTCATGAAAGTTTATAATTAGAAAGTGAATTAATAATTTTTATTCGTTGTAATGTGGACACGGTGATTTCGTATAAAATGAGATTTTCTGGGCAATATAACTCTGTTTGTTTTCATGTAGATTTAAAGTACCGGATGGGAAAGCTCGAAGTAACATCTGCTGCCACTTCACTTTCTCTGAGCAGGAAGATTCGAGTCGAGAGGGGTTGAGTAGGGTTTTTGTCTTTTTTAGTGGAGGCCGGGTCGAATTTTCTGTTGTAATTAGATAATTAGGTCTAATACAACTGCTGTCACGAGAAGAATTTTAATGGTCGCCTACTCTTTACTGTAGTTTTCTGTGGTTTCTCCAATCATATTCAAGTGAATACCGGAGTAGTACCTTAACAAAGGGTGACGTATCAGTCGCAACCTTTCTTTCTTCATCCTTGTCCCCTCTTTTCCTCCTGCAAATACATATATTTGCATTCGAATGCACTCCACTACCACACATGTCGAGGGCTTAGTGTGTCCAGGTTCTGGGGTGTACGGCTGACACAGATATCTGGAGGGGGAACTGACCCAGACTTACACATCCTGTAATGGCGATGTGGACCTCACGATGGACCTCACGATGGACCTCACGATGGACCTCACGATGGACCTCACATGGACCTCACGATGCAGTGGGAGTGGTACAGAACCACATTGCGGATATCCCCATAACGTACGATGCACCTACAGGACTAATAACGAAAGTAGTTGACGGATCGGCAAACATTAAATCAATTACTCGTTTAGAATTTGTCCAGGAATTTTCGACATGGAGTTCATTCTTGCTTGGGTGTTCTAAAAATGCCACTATATAGAAGATGTTCTTTATTACTCGACTGTTCTGAGAATGTAATAATGTATTACGTTAATAATTTTAGAAGAAACTAAAAATTTATGGTTGACAGTGGAAGCTACTTAGGAGGCACGTTCTGAACTCTTGTAAGTATGGGTGTTGAACAAATGAAGCAAGTAGTAAACACTTGCCTTATGATAATACTAATAATGTAAAGCGTGAGATAGAAAGAAAAGAATAAAAGGAAACTGCAAAAAGATGGCATATAAAGCAGATAAATTGTCATAGAGGACAAATAATATTTACACAGAACAAGATAAACTGACTGAAAGGCTAACGAGCAGACAAGAAAACATCAGAAAGCAGATCGAGGTCAGAGAAACTAACAGGCAGATTGCACGTAGACCGGAGAAAAGATGAGCGTCGAAAGAGCAAAAAGGTGGATTATAAAGCAGATAAATTGTCATAGAGAACAAATAATATGTACAGAGAACACGACAAACTGACTGACAGGCTAACGAGCACATAGGCAAACACCGGAAAGCAAATCGAGGTTAGAGAGACTAACAGGCAGATTGCACGTAGACCGAAGAAAAGATGAGCGTCGAAAGAGCAAAAAGGTGGCTTATAAAGCAGATAAATTGTCATAGAGAACAAATAATATGTACAGAGAATAAGACAAACTGACTGACAGGCTAACGAGCACACAGGCAAACATCGGAAAGCAAATCGAGGTTAGAGAGACTAACAGGCAGATTGTACGTAGACCGGAGAAAAGATGAGCGTCGAAAGGGAAAAAAGGTGGCATATAAAGCAGATAAATTGTCATAGAGAACAAATAATATGTTCAGAGAACAAGACAAACTGACTGACAGGCTAACGATCACACAGGCAAACACCGGAAAGCAAATCGAGGTCAGAGAGACTAACAGGCAGATTGCACGTAGACCGGAGAAAAGATGAGCGTCGAAAGGGCAGAGAAAGAAGACCAGTGTGTGGCCGATGTGGACGGAGCTCTGGAGGGGGCTGTGGCGGGGCGTAGCAGGTGGGACGGGCGGGATGGGTGGCGCCGGGCCAGGCCAGGGCAGTCGATGGGTGAGATAATAGATTCACTCTCCTTCCCCTCCCCCCCCGCCCCGCGAGTGCTCTTTGCGCGCCACAATAGCTCACTCGGCGCCCGCAGAGGCACGCCCACTCGCCGGCTCACCCATTTGCCCACCCGCCCACGCGCCCATCACTCGCTCGCCCACCCGCTCACCTTCACCCGCGCGCACCTATTCACCCTCAACGACCGTCAAGCACCAGGGACATCACTATTCATGAATTCCACGCACAGTGTCCTTTTTGGGCGCGCGCTAGACATATGAAAATTGAAGTAGCTTTGAAATCCCCAGCCCGACTGCCCTTAAAATCTATAGGTTTTCAATGGGCTTGAAGTATTCCGCTGTTTTTAATTAAAATACCTTCATTTGTCTTTGCGTGTCCTCGTTTCCAATCGGGAATGTATAGCCTCGTGCATGAATTACATTTCATGAAAATACGAATGATTATATTTAATTTCTGTGAAACGAAATTTCAATATTATTTGTATGAAAGAAGATAATAACGGACCGGTAGTATCATATCTATGTGAGCTGATAGTCGTTTCAATAAGGTGTGGTTTCCTGCCAGCACTTACGAAGTTCGTCGTTAACTAGAGCATGTCTGCTGTATTTTTGAGGAAATTGTCACCAAGATAATTTATTGTAAATACACAAACAAATTGTGTAACTCGCTACAGTATTAAATAATCTCCAATCTTTTATATCTATTTGTTGCGTTATTTAAATGGTTCTTTCATCTTAAATTCGTTTTCTACGTAAAATTAAATGCTTAATAGTGTTTACAGAAATTTATCTAAAACTACAATATTAATTCTAATAAACAGAATCAACGATGGCTCCAATACCATCGAAAAAAGTTCTTGCTTATTTACGTCGGCTTCATGAGGAGAGTACGAAATTTCGATATAGTTGTTATAAATGTTCATTGTGTTAATGTAGATGGAAGTTAATGTAGATGGTTAGCTTCGTGTTTAAATAAAATCTTTGAATGTAATTGCAGCGCAGGAACATTAGGTTGTTGTAAGCAGGGTTTGAGATGGTGAAGTTGCCCCATTTCTGGGAGCTGGTGGCAGTCCCGCTGGTTCTTTTCTGCGTCGCTTGGGCTCTCAGGGGGCGGTGGAGGAGGCAGCGGCGCATTTCCCTCCGGCCGAGACGACTGCTCCTCAGATTAGCCGCCGAACCAGCCCCAATTCCCTGTTCAGATTTCATCATGGCGATACTCCACCACCCACCCGCCTGCCCCTCCCCTTGCTATTCCGCCCAGCCGTCTAGTGTCAGCCCCCCTGTCGCTCCCCACCCTTGACCATCTCTCCCTTCACCCCGCTCTCCTATGGCTTCACCACTTGGCGTTTACCCCATTGCCCCGCCCCCCGGGCTCCGCCCCAGTGCTCCGTTCCCAGTTCCCCGCTCCCCAGTGCCCTGCCCACCAGTGCCCTGCCCACCAGTGCCCCGTCCCCAAGTGCCCCGCTCCCAAGTGCCCCGCTCTCCAGGGCCCCTCCCCCAGTGCCCCACTCCCCAGTGCCCCACCTTCAAGTACCCCGCCTACCAGGGCCCGTCACCAAGCACCTCGCCCAAGTCCCCCGCCACAAGTGCCTCGCATTCAAATGTCCCGCCCCCAAGTACCCCGTCCCCATATGCCACGCCCTCAAGTGCCCAGCCCCAATGTTTCCCCACCTGAAGACTCCTCAATTCCTTCCGCCTGCCCCGCCCCAGGAGTGTGACCACCTTCGCCCCGCCACTCTTTTGGAACGCTTTCGTGCTCTGGGAATGCACTCCCCACAAAACAGTTAACAATTCGGATTTTAGTGATATTTTTGATTGAGTACAGGATTTTAATGATGTTTATATTAAATGATATACAAAGATAGTCATATCCAAGATATATTATAACGAGATTTCTAATTGTGATTGTTAATTTATAGGAAATATATTTCAACATGATACCAACAATTAAGGTCGATTTTATAATGTTCTCTCATCCAGTTCCTTGTAAAGTCTCCATCTAAAAGTTTGAATGTAATGTGAAGTCTTTGTAATGTTAAACACTCTTATTTTATCTTGATCTAAGTTGTTTTAATTTTTATTCACATTAATTATTTAATTTCCTATTTTAGCTGACATATTGTTAAATGCCTGATGATGGAGGGACAACTCGACCTCTTAAACGTTGCCACGCTATTATTGAACAAGATACTATTGGAATGTAATAATCATTTATGCTTTAATAAATGTAGTTTGGACTGTCTATAACAATAAATATTGGAACTTTTATTAAGAAAAAACTGTAGCAATCGCAGCATCATAATGAATCTGATATAGTTCTTCAGGAGAAAAGGGACCCTCTCTCCCTGCAGATTGAACCGCAAATACTCAAAATCAATGTGCCTTAAGCCACACCAAAAGCTGAAAACATTTTAACGCCAACTTGCAGAAATTGGTTTGCAACGTATCGCTAAATAATGTATTATTTATTGGTTCTGTGATTTATAAAATTTATCCTCAATTTGGTTGCAATTTATTCTGAAGGCCGCGTTTATCACTTCCTTCCATATGCATTCTTCGTTTACCGAACGGCATTGTAATGCGACGGTTAAATGACCTCAATAGGTTACTCCGATGGAACAACAACCTTCTTGAGGTCCAGAAGCCAAAAGCCAGGTGCCGCCGCTTCGGGCAATGCCTCGGCCAGCGCTCTGCCCCGCCCACATGTTCTCCCCGGGACTTCGCACATGCACCTCCGCTTTCACCCTTCCACACTCTCTAAGTACAGTCCCTACAACGGTTTTCGGGTGGAATCTACACACTTTCGATAATCAAATAATGAAAAAAAATCATTCAAGCAAATGCTACATCTTCCTTCGACAGAACAATTTCGGGATTTTTAAGAAGAAAGTAGCGTTTGCAGTAGTGTCCACGTATGTCTAAACGTCAAGTGAGATATTGAATTTGTGGATGGTTTTGAGAGTCTGTCGTGAATCGTTTCAAAATGTGTTAAATACATTAGTAAGTATGACTTTAAATATTGATATGTAAATCTGCAGATACCAAATCCAGACGTAACTTATAATTTGAAAATTTTGTTTACGTCAAATTCAGGTAAAAGAATTGTTTCATCATGTAAGACAAAGGGTCTTCAGCAAGCTTCAGTAAATAGTAAAGCAGGATTATTTCTTATCTTGCCGTATGCGGGCCGTCAACGTACGTCGCCGCAGAGAATCATGGCTCAACTGCTCCTTCCGTGTTTCCGCCTGCGCTGCTTCCTGCCGCAAAATCCCCTCCGCCCGCGAATTGCACCTCTCCTAGAGCTCCCATGGGCGCCGCGACGCCTCCCTTTGCTTGCATCTCGCGCACCGGCGCGGCGCGGAGGCAGTGTAGAGCGTCGGGTCGGAACACCCGAGGGAGGCCCCGCCCCCGCCCTCGCTCCCACGCCCACCACCACCAACAGCCGAGTCGCATCTGCCGCCAGCGGCCAAAACGCCGCTTGCTTCACAGCACCGCATTTACTGCCTCTGCCCCACCTACCTGCTCCCGACACCCGACAACGTCCCGTGCCGTTCCATCCCGCCTCATCCCATCCCATCCCGCCCCACCTCATCCCGTCCCTTCCCGCCCCGCGTCGTTCTGACCCGCAGTATCCCGTTCCATCCCATCTCATCTCGTCTCGTCCCGTCCCGTCCCGTCCCGTCCCGCCCCATCCCGTTCCGTCCCACCGCGTCCCGCCCCGCCTCGCCTCACCTCAACCCGACCTGTCCCGTCCCGTCCTGTCCTGTCCCACCTCTTTCCGCTCCGTCCCGTCCCACCCCATCCCATTCCGTCCCGTCCCGTTCCTCCCCCCCCAATTCGCCCTGTCCTTTCCAGCCCGACCTCTCCTATGATAACATTTTCACCCTTCTCCTGCCTTACTAGTGACCCCCCTTTGCTCTCCTCTTTGCCCTTCCTCACTCGTGCCTTCACATCAATTCCCTCTCCCTCCTATCGCTTGAACATCCATCGCCACTCCTGCTGCGTCAGTTCTTGCCAACGCGTCCTAGTCTCCCTAATTCTCGTTCCGTTCCTTCCCCTTATCGCTTATGTCGTCCCTGCCGCCTCCGCATCCCCCTCCCTGTCACCGCCGCCACCGCAGCCACCGCCCCGGCGCCGCTATGCAGATTGTCCGCGCGCCGCTCGGCGATGAGTTGAAGCAGCCCAAAGCGCCTTCCGGGTGCTGCTCCCGGGGGGCCTTTGCGTCCCCGCCTCCGACCGCCCCCCCCCCTTCGCGCCGCCTCAGACACTCGCTGCGCGAAGACGCCGCTGCCGCTCTGCACGTCTTGACTCTCGACTCTGCTGTCGGTTGACTCGTTTCTCTCTCTCTCTCCGACGCTCTCCTCGCTCTCCTCGCTCCTCTCTCTCCTCGCTCTCCCCTCTCTCACCGCGCTCTCCTCTCTCTCTCACGTCTTTCCCTCCTCTCTCTCCTCTCTCTATATTCTTTCTTCCCTCTCCTCGCTCTCCTCCCTCTCTCATCTCTCTCCTCACTCCTCTCTCTCCTCTCCCCCCTCTCTCTCCTCTCTCTCCTCTCATCGCTCTCCTGCCTCTCACCGCTCTCCTCTCTCTCACCGCTCTCCTCTCTCTCATCGCTCTCCTCTCTCTATCCTCGCTCTCCTCTCTCTTCGGTTTTGTTTCCCCTTCTGCCTTACTCCTACCTTTTCTCCGCTGCCACCCTTTTGTCCGTCCCTTTGTGCGCCCCACTCTCCGCCCTCCTCTCCGTAGAGAATCTCTCCGCCCCCTCTTGTCTGCCCGCTCATCTACCCTATATCCGCCCTCTTTACCAGACCCCCTTATCTGCACCCTTTATCCATTCTCTTATCTGCCTCATTAACCGCTTCCTTCTCTTCTCCCTCTCTCAGCTTCCCCCTCCACCCCCTCTTCGTCTCGTTTCAGTTCAAACACCCCCAACTAATATATCCTGATACACCACGCCAGCCCCACCTTCATGACCGACTGTCTACGACCTCTTCATTTTCCACCAGGTTTCTGCCTCTTAGTCAGCACTGTCTGCGCTCCGTCCCTAGTCTACGCGCGGCGTCCTAGGAGGGTTTGTTCGGGAAGTGTTAGTGGCCCGACCTCATTCTGGAACGTAAGGACGGACGGGCAGCCGCTCTCTTGAGGGTTTATTTTATTTATTTATTTATTTATTTATTTATTTATTTATTTATTTATTTATTTATTTATTTATTTATTTATTTATTTATTTATTTATTTATTTATTTATTTATTTATTTATTTATTTATTTATTTATTTAATTTATTTATTTATTTATTTATTTATTTATTTATTTATTTATTTATTTATTTATTTATTTATTTATTTATTTATTTATTTATTTATTTATTTATTTATTTATTTATTTATTTATTTATTTATTTATTTATTTATTTATTTATTTGACGTCAAAAAACAGTAAAAACTGCGTGTGACGTGCTATGGGGAGAAGTGGATTCTGAGCACATTTTCAAAATTCTGTGATCCCTACACTAAGTCATATACTACTTGAATTTTGGAGAAAAAGAAGTTCCCATGTAATAAAATCTATTTTCAAGGATGAATAAGCAATACATTTTGGGCTCTTATCCATGATGTCCTTCGTCAAGGAATAATACTGCCGCAACAACATGGAAACGATAATTTGAATAACTATATTTCACACTGAATAGTAGAAGACGTGCACAGATAATGAAGTTACATTTATATCCAGAAGCAAAACAAGGGGCCATCACGGCGTTAGGCGGCGATTAGTGAACTTCTGATGGACGACTGGGTCGCGGCGGTGGGCGCTCGGAAACGTGGACCACGAGCCGCGATACTTGGCGTTGCTGCGTCTGAGATTCAATTCCGCAACGCAAGGAGCTTTAAGGAAATTGTTTCCGTTACGGGCGGTGTTAAAAGAACTCGAGTGAAGCTGCAAAGACGTTTTTTCGTTTATTTTGAGATGATTCGGTTAGCAACCGTACACTGCAAGACACTGCTGGAAGTACTCCACTTCGTCTCTGTAAACATTCTTCTGAAGAATTAGGCATCAATGTAATCGTTTTAAGAGTAAAAAGAACGCAATTCTTTAGCTTCACACTCGAAACTAGTGACGTACAGAGGGAAAAATGCTACTGAATGATGCAAATTGTTTATTCCATACGTACCACGCTTACTGCTCAAGGACAACAAACAAAATACTCTCATATGACATGACAGTAGACTAAATATTTTAACAAACATTATTCACTAATACCGCAATATTACTTGTATGGATTTTTAATATTTTTCCTATTTCTGGGTATCTTGATAAATCCATAAACACGTCACACATTGTCGGAGGGTGCAAAGTTTTCTTACAATTTTACATTGAAAATTATAAATAGAAATATTTCCGTGTTTTTTTTCGAGTTCTGTCCCCCATAGCTATCTCTCTCACGTTGGGGGGCTAAGTAGTTTTTTTTAGTTTATGTGCAATTAGCAATAAATATGTTTTTCTTGTCACTGATATTCTTATTACTAGACATAATTAATGCATGTTTATTATTAGTGTATCTAAATGATCACTTGAAGTTCTGTACACATTGTATCTATGTATAAATATCTCAGAATGAGTAGGAACCCCATGCTTCGAAAATAAATACTGATCACAACTCTATGAAAATACAAATTTGATTTTGTGAAAATTTTAACAGGACATAGAGATTATGTACAGTGTTTTACATATTTATAAATTAATATTTACAAGAGGGTATAGATAAGTAATACCCTCTCTAAGCACTTGTCAAATCAAGTGTACCATACATCTCATTTGAATTGCATGTGAAGGTGAACGTGAAGGTGATGTGTTTTTCAACGTTACTAGCGTTTGTCAGATCTTTGTGCTTGTATCTCCGGAATTTTGTGATTGGATTTAATTTCACAATAAAATATTCTTAAAAATGAATAATAAACATGACTATTATGTCTCAAAAAGCGCCGTCGTCCTTAAGGAGAAGATAAGCAACTCGCGAACAGCGGTGCGCGGGGCTGTTGCGCTCGGTGGCGCTGCTTCGCCAAGTGTGTGAGTTGCGCGGATTCTCCACGGTTCTGACCGCATTATTTTACATCCATATTATGCATTGGAGAATAGATAGGTCTTTTTTGGTGGTGAAAAAGTCGTTGATTTTTTTATTTATTTACTTAACAGAATGAGTTGATTGTGTAACGCTCGGCCAAGCGGCTTTTCAGTTGTAAGGAGTGAGCATTTTCAGCCCGAAGATCTGAAGGGGCCTCCTCCTAGATTGAAGGAGTGCGAATAATAAAGTGGGGAAATACATATTGTTGATTATTGATGGAAGGACTATTTCTTTCATTATCTGATATTAGCCAGTTTACGGAGGAAGATGTGAAAGGGGAGTCGATTGTGAAGACGAGTTTTTACGGGATGCACCTTACCTATATTGTAATGGGAAGCACCGGTAACTGAGGGTACATTTTGGAAGAATGTTTGGGAAAGTTTGGTGATGTATGTTAGGACGGGCTCTATGTCAAGGTCTTTGTAGATATTAGGTTTGCTTATAAACCAAGGTGCGTAAACTGCAGTTTTGAGGATCCTATTTTGGAATATTTGAATTTTGTTGATTGTTGTATGGGCGGCAAGTCGTTGATTGACGAGGAAAAAGGTGTGGAATGGCGAGGAAGATGTTGCTTGGCGGGGAAGTCGACGTTGAGTGGCAAGAAAATGGCGTTGATTGGTGAGGAGGAAGACGTTGATACGCGGGGAGGATGACGAGTGGCAAGGAGGCAGGCATTGAGTACCGCGGAGAAAGGCGTTGAGTGACGCGGACGAAGACGTTCAATGGCGGGGACCCAGGCATTGAGAGGCGGAGCGGAAGATGACTGGCGGGGAACAACGCGTTGAGTGTCGAGGAAAAATGCATTGAACAGCGAGGAAGAAAACATTAAATGGCGGGAAGGAAGATGTTGATTGGCGGGGAACAAGGTATTAAGTGGAAAGGAAAAATGTGTTGAACAGCGAAGAGGAAAACGTTGGAAGGCGGGAAGGAAGGCGTTCATTGGCGAAGAACAAGGCGTTGAGTAGCAAGGAGAAATGCATTGGACAGCGAAGAAGAAGACATTGAATGGCGGGAAGAAAGACGTTGATTGGCAGGGAACAAGACATTGAGTGGAAAGGAGAAATACGTTGAACAGCGAAGGGGAAAACGTTGGAAGGTGGGAAGGAAGGCGTTCATTGACGAAGAACAAGGCGTTGAGTGGCGAGGAGGATGACGTGGAATGGCAGGAAGGAACGCGTTTGTTAGTGGGAGGAAGAAGTTGATATCGTGGACGGAAGGCGTTGATTGGCGGGGAAAAAGGCATTGAATGGAAAGGAGAAATACGTTGAACAGCGAGGAGGAAAACGTTGGAAGGCGGGAAGGAAGGCGTTGATTGGCAAAGAACAAGGCGTTGAGTGGCGAGGAGGATGCCGTGGAATGGCGGGAAGCAACGCGTTGATTGGTGGGAGGAAAAAGTTGATCTCGTGGAAGGAAGGCGTTGAGTGTCGGGAAGGAAGACGTTGGGCAGCGGCTGAGCAGTCGTGGCGGGGAGGGGGGCGTGGCGGAGTAAATGTAACCGCGCCGTGGCCAGCCGGGCAGGGAGTGGCGTGGAGAGTGCCCGGCAGCTACAACGCTTGCCCGTCGGCCTGACCGGCGGATTTCCACACAAATGCGTTTTTGAAGAGCGGGCCCCGTGGCCCGGCCAGGCCCGGCGCGCGGTACGTGAAGACGTTGCTAAGGAGGTCGTTAGCGGGCGCGATTGTATACGGCAGGCAGACCCCGCGGGGCTCACGGGCGCAATTACAGGACTCAAAGTGCTAAGTGCGGCCGCCGCTGCTTTCAATTAGAAACGTCTTGCGTGGGCGCCCACCCCCTTCTCCGTCTCCCGCTGCTTCTCTTTTCAGACGCCTCCGGTTCAACCCCCGCCCCCGCCCGTTCACCCCCTCCCCTTGCGGTCGCTGTGCTCCGCTTTCCCGCGCCGCCGCCCCGCACCCCTGTGTCGCGCCGGCTGCGTGAGAAACGGGATATTCTTGTGCTGCCTTTGTAGCTGCCTCTTGGGTGCTCGTCCGTCTCGGATGGGGCATTTTAGCTATTCTCTTCCTGCTTCTAAGCACTTCCTCCACTTCTAAGCACTTATTTGTAAGCGTTACAATCACCGTGTTGTATGGCATATGTATTGAACAGTATTTTTTCATCGACCGGAAGGATACGGGTTGACATCTTACCGGCGGCGGATTTCAGACAACTGTTGAATATCAGGATTAGAGAATGAATACCAGGATAAAAATGTCATTGGTAGTTAATCAGTGCTGTAGTTTCATCCAATCATTTGCAGTCAATCATCTGAGCGTTGCTTCGGACAGAGAGTGACGGATCATATCCGATTTTTCCTTTCCTATCTTGTCTCCACGCTCGTCCAGCGTCGCTTGAGGGGTTTACCTATCATCCCAATATGACCAATTTCCATGATCGAGAAATCTAAAAGAGCCTTCCACATTACGAAATACGAGTACGTAGATGAGTACGTAGTCAAGTACGCACTGCGGATATGTAGAATTCAGGGGAAAACCCATGCAAAACTAATGCGTCAAAAATAGATTTTTGTAATCATCATCGTCTGTCTTGTTCTTAATTTATATTTATGCATCACATTTATTATAGTATTCCTTAGTTTTAGCCTATTTTCTTACTCCTATGTTTCCCCGGCGGAGTCGAGATCCGTACTGTGCGGAATAGGATACTCTCTGGTTTTCTTTGCAGCTGTTTCTTGAGTGGTTTTCTGTTTTCTGTTTCCAAAGAACGGCTTTCTCTGTTGGTTGCCCTTGCACTTATTCACATGAGTGCCCTTGCACTCATTCATTATTATAAATCTGTTAAACGAAATGGTAAGTTCTTTGATTGTTTTTGTTGCATAATGATACAATGGATATCGGCGTTTTTTCGACAACATTCTCTTATTTTAGTTCCCTGTTAACGAAAAATTAGATAAATCCTGTTCCTATGTGTAGTAAATTACTTCCTCTAACACGTTGTGTAGTCACAATCTACGTCTGGGCTTAGTTCTTTGATACCGACCAATTGCTTTGCGACCAAACGCCTGAATAACTGTCTGTCTGAGATATACGCCACCGCCTACATCTTTCATATAATTTTCTTCGTAATCGATATTCCCCGATCGATGTGAATGAACACGAGGCACTGCGAGTTTGAAAAAGATATTTCGATTTTGGAGGTAATTTAAATAAAGCCTCAACATTTTCAAAATGTTCTCAAGAATAAGTCTACATTTTTTATTAATCCTTTTCCTCATATAGATTGAAGGGCGATTAAAATAGGCACAAGTCTCATATTCGTTGAAATTTTTGACACTTAGAAAATAGCAAGAGTTCAATTTTTTTGGTGTTGTCCTACAACTACAATATTGAGAAAGAGATTTTTTCCGAATGAAATTGTTTTTCAAAGACAGATTTTGAAATAAAGTCATGTACTATTTTTCCAACATACTTCTAGTTTTTGCGTTATTTGCGTGGTATAGGCAATTTTCAAACAATTACAGTTACAATTACAATTTTCAAAACAGCACCAAAGTTTTCTTAATTTTTTTCAAAGCACGGTAGAATAATTGGTGCTAGTCACTTTTTTTATCAAAGTCGATGTAATTTCAAATATAGAAAAAAAATATTGCAAAATTAATATATTTATGATAGTTATTTTTTAAAATTAAATATATTTAAAAGATTAAATTTTAAATAAGGCCACGTTCACATTTTTGAAAAACAAATAAGTTTCCTCGTAATTTCTGCTTGTTGTTTTGCTAATGTAATTTTTTTAAATGTTTTACTCAAAAGGGTTTACAGTTTATCTTTATGTTTTACGGGGATATTGTTATGTAGGTGTAAAAAATGGAGCAGGTCTCATTTCGTTGAATTCTCTGAAATTTCGAAAATTGCAAAATTTTTAAATAATGTGAGATCCATTAGATATTTACGCGTCAAGAATTTTGGTTTTAGCATTCGGATTGTGATGTAAGGGTAATGTTCCTGACATGTAAACTCGAATATAATAAGTTCTAATCCTAGGCTGAAGAAAAATATTCCTGGTAGGAAACAGTTTTGCAGCTGTGGATGTAGTAGTATATACTAGTTTTTAGCCGCTACAAATATTGCGAGAAAATATGTGCTGTTATTTTGGAGCACATACTTTCTCGCTCTGACCCACTAGTTTCGCTTTGCTTTCTTTCAAGGTCTGCCGGACTCGATTTTCGGCCGGAGCAAAATTGAAGCTTCGAATACAAATCGTCGCAGTTTCTATAGCTATATGACAAAGAAAGTTCAGGCAGGCCAAGACTGCTTGATATAGTGACGGAAATACGTCATGCTCGCCACATATCTCCGTTTCTCTCGGGTGTGGATAATAGATAAAAACACGATCCAGGCCTGGAAACCCTGCTAACTGGCAAAAGTCGGATTAATCTGATCAGAAAATGCCAAATACATACTTACGTACATACATAAAACATACGTACATATTTCTTTTTATTTTAATTTTAAAACATAGTATTTATCTTTAATAATTTGAAAATATATACTACTTTTGAATAAATTTTTTGAAGATTCTTGTCCTCGCATTGTAATCTCCGTCCTTTCTCTAACTTTTCTTTTTCTCACGTTCAGTATATTGGCTTTGATTTTATTATCTCTGTTGTTCCAGTATTATTTCCATTTAAATTCAGGAATATAATCAATTGCCCTTTAGACTTTTCTGTAGGGTTTAATATTATTCCTGTTTATTTTCAAGAACATGAAATTTTCTCTCTTTATTGACTATATAAAATTGACCATGTAGAATACAACATATTTTTATCGCCATTTGGATATTTTGTAGCTGGTCAGTTTGAAGCATTTTGTTTTAGTAACACTTTTTAAATCTGCAATAAACTTTAATTCTGCATTTGTTGTGGATTCTTGACTATTAATTCTATGTGATTAGTTTAGCGTTTATTCTTTGTTTTCTCGTCTTTCTTAATCAATTTTAAACAATTTTAGTAGGTTTCAGGTGAAGATTTCAATGATTCCCACTTTCATGGTAAGGTAGTACGTACATATCTTTTCGCAGATAAAAGTGATTTACACCCAAGGGCCTTTCCCGCTTGGAATTGTTCCACCCTTCCTCCCGCAGTGACAATCACTCTGCTCGCAATGCATCTGCTCGCTCAACCTTTTATTCTTCCTGCACCTTCAGCCGCATTCGCGTCCGCATCGTCCGACGAAACAGCTGGCTCCGCCTTGAGCTCATCGCCCACCCCCGCCACCCCGCCCCCGCCTCCACCCATTCGCGCCCGCCCGGCCGCCCCCCCCCCGCCCCCGGCTCTCTTGCTCGCTCGCTTGCCCGACTCCCTCCCGCCTGATCCTGCCACATCCAGCCGCATCCCGTCTGGTTCCGTTCAGTCCCCGTTTCCCGCACAATCCCACTCCATCCTTCTCGATCCCACCCGCCGGCCCGCTCGATTTCTTCCCCCTCTCCTTCAGGTCGATTTCTTTTTGCCACTCTATAAGTCCTGCCCACCCGTTACATCCCCGGCCCCAGCTTGCTATAACCCGCTCACCCACAATATCACTCCTACTCTCTCATCACAACTCTCCAGTCTAACTCCTTCCTTTTCATCCGCATCCCATCTCCCTTCCGCTTCCCGTTCTCCCACCGCCGTCACCCAATCTTCCACATCCTCCGTCCTCCTCGCCATCTCTCTCGCCCCCACCCCACCAAGTTTTCCGCCTCGCCTCCTCCCCCCCTCCCGATCTTGGCGGCGCGGCGCGTCTGCTTCGGCCGCGCTGCTTCTTCCATTAGAACAAAAATCGGACGCAGCTGCGGGCTTTTGTATTGTCTTCAGTAACAAGATGGATTACAAACCAATCCCGCGGCATTGCTATGCGCCGGGCGGCCGCCGCCCCGGCGCGCGCGCCCTACCTCCGAACCGTATTTCACCCGGGACGTGCGGGCGCCGGCCCCAGGCGCGGGGGCGGGGCGGGGGGCGGGGCGCTCGGCCGCCGTGGCCGCACCTGCCGAGCCTGCTGACGACGTCGATATCCACCGCCCCCGCGGCGCGCGCCGCCCCCGCCCAAATATACATACGATGGCCGCCCGGGGCCCCGCGCAACGACACTTCCATTCTTGGGTGCAGATGAAATATCGCCCCGCGGCGCCGGCGATGGGGCGATGCGCCCGTGACTAATGACGCGGCCGCTTGACCCCCCCCCGCCCCCGCCCCCGGTCTCTTTTCGCTCCTTGCGCTGCTCTGCCACCTCCCGTTCGACGTGTGCACGTAGTTGATGTCGGGTATCTGAAAGAGGTATTGCATGTGGAACTCGCAGCCGCACTGGAGGACATTCTCGAAGATGTACTGGAAGAAGTTACGGAATATGTACTGGAAGATGTATTGGAAGACGTATTGGAAAACGTATTGGAAGATTTATGTGGAAAATTTAACTGGAAGATTTAACTGGAAGATTTCACTAGAAGATTTAACTGGAGGATTTAACTGGAGAATTTAACTGGAGGATTTAACTGGAGGATTTAACTGGAGGATTTAACTGGAGGATTCAACTGGAGGATTCAACTGGAGGATTCAACTGGAGGATTCAACTGGAGGATTCAACTGGAGGATTCAACTGGAGGATTCAACTGGAGGATTCTGGAGGATTCAACTGGAGGATTCAACTGGAGGATTCAACTGGAGGATTTAACTGGAGGATTTAACTGGAGGATTTAACCGGAGGATTTAACCGGAGGATTTAACCGGGGGATTTAACCGGAGGATTTAACCGGAGGATTTAACTGGAGGATTTAACTGGAGGATTTAACTGGAGGATTTAACTGGAGGATTTAACTGGAGGATTTAACTGGAGGATTTAACTGGAGGATTTAACTGGAGGATTTAACTGGAGGATTTAACTGGAGGATTTAACTGGAGGATTTAACTGGAGGATTCAACTGGAGGATTCAACTGGAAGACGTAGTGAATGATTTAACTGGACGACGTACTCTGAGATGTACAAGTAGACACACTAGTAGAATTGTTGCTAAAGATTGGCCTGAAATACTGGCAGAGGGCGTAGCAGAGAGACTGGTGGAGGAACTGACTGAAGGACTGGCACAAGGACTGGATGATATTTCGAAAAAGCAATTCTGAAGAACATGCGCGACATTATAAAAATGCCGATAAATAAACGTACTCCAAATAATAATTTGTATCATCTAACACTAGAATAAAATTGTCTTATTTTCATGGTATCAAAGAACGAAGAACATTCACAAATTCTTCCTCTCCCGTCATGTGCAACATTTTTGTAAAATTATATCATATATTTTTCAGTGTCACACAGCGTTTGAAAAATTTTACAATTACAATGTTCATAATGACATAGTATCTACAGATTTATTACTTATCTTGAATTATTATTTTCTAGACATTATGATGTATTTTCAGAAATACGTCTGTTTGTAAGTCACGAAGTGTTCCAAATATAACAATCTGAGTTTCTCTAACGTTTCGTGTCTTTACTTGGTATCTTACTGAATTGTTCCCATATTACTCATAAAACTCATTTAAAATAAAGAAACTGTCTTGAGAAGTATTTTAATGGATTTTTTGAAAAGGACATGAAGCAAACTGTTGTGCACACACCATTTATCCCATTTTTCGGAGTGACACTCGAAATTAAACCGTAACTAAGGAGCGAAAAAGCGATGACAAATAGACGTTTGCCGTGAAGTTGGTGTGGGGCTCCCAACTCCACAGACAAGTTTCCCGTTGAACTAGCTTTCAGTCTCCTTTCCTAGAAGGGCTGTCGACGACAGCGCTACCCGCGGCGCCCGTCACTGCGTGTCGCCGCGGCGTTTTTGCCCCGGGCTTTCGCTTCTGGGAGGCGATTCCCCCCGCGCAGCTCCGACTTCCTTCTGCGCACGCGCGTCGAGTCAACTCGTGGCTCTCGTCCCACACCGGCGTTGTAGCTTCTGTTCTCATTCGCTTCGGAATTCACTTGGTTTTCAAACTCTCTTATCCCCTATTGGGCCTATCTGTTATTAACTTCCTTTCCCTTGCTTTTTACGTCTTTCTTACTCTTCCCCACTCCACCATCTTCCTTTCGGGTTTACATTAATTACTCGTATTATTACAATGTACAGCACATTACAGTGCACATTACTCTACAACGTACATTATTCTGTCTTTTGATTTCTCGAGTTTGTCACTTCTCTGCTTTACCAGCATACGTGTCCTTCAAACAACCTTAAAAAATCTTCGTACGCCTTCTTTCGGAGGTAAGTAAAGCGGGTGGTCCCATGTTGTAGATTTACTGCATGTAAAAGATCCTCAAGTCTAAAATAATCCTGTGAGTTAAATTCTAATCTCGTAATTCGTCGCCCAAGTGTTACCTTCTTTGGCTGATAGATGGTAAAAGGAGCGTAGCAAAATTGGCCTGGTCAGGCAGAAGAGCAGACATGATGGCTTGAGCCTGGCCACGTAAAATAAGGCAGAATTGAATTGAAGTGCAGCGTTTGCTGCCGCAGAAGTTCCCTTGGAAACGTGTTCAATACTCATCCACCCGTATCATCAAACCACCTCCATTCACCAAACTCGATCCCCGCTGCACCCCCTCCTTCACCATGTCTGTCTCGCACCGTCCTTGCACCTGGCCCCGCCCCCTTTAACCAGCGACCGCCTCCGCCGCCGCCAGCGCTGTCTGTCGGCCACGCAGACGGGCGACAGCTCCGCGAGGCAGTGCGGGGGCGCGAGGCCGAAGGGGGAGGGAGGGGGAGGGAGGGGATGACCGCGGAGTGTCACGCAGAATGGAGCACCGAAGGCGCGGCCCAATGGCGGTGGACATCGCCCGGATTACATGGGACACGGCGGCTCGGGCAGGAAGACATGGCGCACGCGAGATCGAAAATGTTTTGCGTAATGGCATGGGGAAACGGGAACCGTTGGAATGCTCAGTGGATTCTGAGGATTCTTAATAGAACTGTAAGGAAAACGCTAAGAAAAAGTAGATAACTGTATGGAAAGTCTTTTAATATCTAAAACTACGAGTTAAGTTAAATTGATCAATATAACCCTGAATACTGAAAATATTCATTCCTGTATTACTGTTATACTGGGTGAGACACGTAACTTTAGCATCTTCTATAATTTTTGAACGGTTGAAGTTATTGCAATGCAGTTTTCACAGAAGTGCAAGAGCGAATGAGGCTAATTGACTCATTTATTCGTTCTCATTTAATCATTTGTATTTTACGTGATATTGAGTTCATTTTGTTTTTTTCAAATGGAACTGTACTTTTTGTTCTATCATCACGAGTGCAAAAGGATAAATATAATGATATACATATTTTCGTATTTAGACAAGCATTTTTTGAAGAATTTTGATATTTGCGACTCGTTTATAACGGATATTGTAACGTCCCGAGCGCGCGTTAACAGGCAGGGAGAGCGCTACGTAACCTTGGGTGGTGGACAGTTACATTCAAAATATTCGTTAAATACTAGTCGCAAAAGAATAAAAATTACTCAAAAAATGTTTATCTAACATATGATAATATGTATGTCATTGGATTCGTCTTTTTACGCTCGTCATGATAGATTACATAATATGCATAGTTTCATTTGAAAAAAAACAAGTTACCTTCATAACTCGTAAAATACAAATGATAAAACGGAGACTAATACATACATCAATTAGCCCCATTCCCTCTGGAAAAAAACTGCATTGCAATAACTTCAACCGTTCAAAAATTACAGGAGGTGCCAAAGTTACGGGACTCACTCTGTATAGTTGAAATATTTGAGGGAACTTTATTACATAAATCTTCTGCGACGTATTAGGAACAGGAGTACTATAAACAAGAAAGTAATGGAGTGTGAATGTACATTTTATTTATCTGAATATTATAAGCGTCATGTAGACTATATGAAGCTTTGCAAAAAGCCGGGCAAATTAATGAATCGTCAGAGTAGACAAGTTGGGAAATGTTATATTTTTGTGTTGGTGGAGGTAACATAATATGAAAAACAAGTAATGGTTTGAAAGAAAGAAATTAAATACACGGTTCTTTCAAACGATTACTAAGTGTTTTTACAAAGATTTACATTCTTTCAGACGTTTGCTCGATAAATTTCACATGTATTGTGAAATAGTATTACTCCTATAAAAAGTATGAAAACCATTACAGATTCATTTAAACGTTAACCGTACGAATATACACGATAGAAACAATAAATAATGACAGCCCGAGTACGAGTGTGTTGGGTGATAAAAAATGCATATGCAGACTCTCATAATAAATGTTACAAACTTCTTCTTTGTCTTCTGCATGATATCTAGAAAATCACTTTCTCGCTTAGTGAAATGATAATGAATATGGTAGGAAATTGTGAAATTACATATATGCCATTTGACCCGGATTGGTAAGTTACTCGTCATGAATTGATCTTTGGCGCTTAAGCTAAATATCTTTTGCTGAGACTTTTGACATAGCCTTCAGGTAAAAGGTCCCACTATTACACATCTGGTCATTTAACTTTAAGTAACGATCATTTTTACTTGTTTACCGAAGAAAGATATTTGTAAGATTCTTTTAACACTAAAACATTACGGCTTTGGTCGGATTTAATCCCCAGAATTGGAATATACCTATCTACAACAGCATTTATATTTTTTTTTTCACGAAACCCTTTGTGAGACACTTCACAGACAGTACTTTTACGAAATCCTGTAAAAGCGTTTCCGGAAGCATAGAATTCCGGACAACAAAGAGAGAGAACCGCCGGTTAAATTTTTTTTGTGGCTACTTTCACGTGTACGACAGTAATGTTCAAAATCTGAAACAGACAGGGGCGTTAACTGGACCGCCAATGTATGCAATGGCGTTTTCTGTCCAAAAGTAGGGCGCAGGGTTGCTCTAAGTGCAAAGGACTCAGCGTGAAGTTGCCACCCAGCGGCACCACGCTATGTTCCTCAGTCTTCATCCGTCCTCTCCTGTCCTCTGACTCCCTCCGTCCTCCCATCCCCCTCCGTTTCCTTCACCCTCATCAGGATTCTTCTCCTCACCCGAACTCCTCCTCCTCCGACATCTTCATTTTCCTTTGTCCTCCTTCATTCGTTTCCATCCCTTCTCAATTGTCCCTCTGTGACTTCCTCCATCCCCTCCGTCTTCTTTCGTCGGTTCCCGTCCCCTATTGTCTTTAGTCCTCCTCAGTCTTCATTCGCCCTCATCCGTGTTCATTCATCTTCATTCATCATTTTACGACTTCTTGCGAACTCCTCCGTCTTCTTTCGTCCTCATCCATCTTTACTAGTCCTCATTCGTCCCTCTCCGACCTCATCTGTTCTTTTTCGTCCCTCTCCATCTTTATTCTCCCTCCTCCGTCCTCCTCAGTCTTCATTCATCCTCACTCGATCTCATCCGTCGTCATCCAATCGTCTCCGTCCTCGACCCTTCCCTGTCCTCCTCCGTCCTCAAGCCAGCCGTTGCGGCCGCCTCGGCGCCGGCATCTCTGATTAATGGCGCGGTGCTGTCAGCCACGACGGGCGCGCGCCAATGCTTGGGGCTATGATTCATTATCAGAGATCCCCGAGATAAGGCGACATCTGCAAGTGCGTGTAAAAACTGGCCGTTTCGCGGTCGCCGCTTCCTTCTGTTCTCGGGTACTTTCCCCTTCCCTCCCCTCCCCCCACCATGTCTTCCAAGTTGCTTTCCTTCGATGTTTTCTCAGATGCCTTCTGCGCCAAATTACTATGTTTGTTGATACGAATGGGTTTCTAGAAAGAAAATAATATTTGAAGGTCTACAATATGAGATGTTTTCAAGTTTATTGACGTATCTTACGCCTGTAATCTAATATATTCAATGTTCGATTTATTGTATTCGTTTTTGGGTCGCTGTTTCGTTATTACCTGACATGAAAGAATTTAAATGAAATTAAAGGATATAACAAATTTCATATTTATTGTTGAAAACACAGTTTCGCGACTACGACCGGAAGTCACAGGAACTGAGCCTTGACGAAGGCGGATTATCGACACTGGCTAAACAACTAGGTTGAATTCAACCGGTGACTGGAGATTTATACTAGTCGGATTCTCTGGTCGGAAGTTTTCCGTGTTCTGTATTATCAATAAAAGGCGAATTCCGGAGCAGTGCTTTCATACACATGCTACAGACTACGCGCGATCTTTCTTTCATCACTGTACCCACACAAACTTCAACTCAGCTCTACACTATCGCATATGTTGAAATACCAGTTAGGAGCTTAGAGCATGTTCCAGCTGGGGCGGTACTCTGCCGAGAGAGGTATCTGGAGTGGAAAACCAAGGCTGCCAACGTGCAGATCTGGGTCGTATTTCACGTCCGGCACGGAATAAATACCGTCACCTTCAGGGATATAACGTACACTATACTCACGGGAATAATGAGTTGCGCGGAAAGTAGTGAATGAGTAAAAAATAGACCTAGCGACGCCCCCATACCCTCTGCCAGCAATTTTTTGTCGCGATTGAGCCGGGGCGCTTCTTCGTAAAAATGAATACACACTGATTTAGTCAAGGCGTAGGTGATTGCTCACTTACGCAATGGCATGGCCTGAGGAAAGCGTGACATGGAGACCACCCAAAAATTAACACAGAAATAAAAAAAAAGCATTCAATTTACACAATTCGACTGCATTTTTATTTCTGGTTAATTTTTGTTTCTGAACAAATATATTCATTTCTTTTAAAAATAATTAAAAATTTACATGTTTTTGGAGTGTTTTAATGCTTCTGCAATGCAAATGTTTGCATAGGAAGTATTTTTTCCAAGCAAAGTTTGAGTTCTTATTGCGGCTCAGATATTCGGAACATGCAAGTAGTTTATTAAACAAAATACGCTTAAAATTGACTTTTCTCTTGATCTTAAGGTAATACATTGAACAAAATATTATAATGTTGAAACAATCATTCCATTGCATATGTGGTTATCTCAATGTAAGCCATACACAGTGGTTTACATTTCGAACTTCCACCCTGTTTCTTTTTATTAGATATTACATGCAGATTATCTTGAATTTACATTAAGAAATGCACTCGGAAAGGAAAACTGTTGACAAAACGAGTGTGAACAGTATTAAACTGTCGCAATCAAATATACTTATTATAATCCTATTATTGCTACGTTGACTCACGCTCTTTCTATTCTGCTAATAGAAATATTTTGAACTTAACACATCGAAGTAATTGTATCATTCATTTTCACATGAAACGCGTTTTCAGAAGCACTACCCTTTGCGACATTTATAATAGGTAAATTTTTCCTCCTGACACATAAAAGTAATGCGTTTTTGAACAAAAATTAACATGTCAAAACTATTCACGTTTTATTTCAATGTTTGCAAAGTGAGATGTCTAATATAATTTTCAAAAAGGACGTTTCGTTGAGAGTCCATTTACGTGTCAACGCGACGGTTTCAAACACTTGTTTGCGTTTGTTTTTTAAATTATCATCATTCCTCTGCAATAACGAGCTTTAATTCCCTTTTGGAACGAAGTAGTGCAATATAGATTGCAATATTCGTGATGGAAATAATTATCTTGAAATCGTTTGAAGTTTGTTTTGTGCAATACCCGCCTTTATAAAGCTTCCATTCTTTGATTTAATGAATTATCAAGTTTTGTGTGAAAGACGTAATGAATATCTGTATATCTGAATGTGACTGTATAGAGATAATATATAAAGATAATAGTGAGATATATTGAAACTTAAAGTCAAATACTCAATGCATTTTATAACTATTTATGTTTACTACAAATTGCAGTTCGTTTTTAGTAACGTTACAACATCTAGAATCAGTTTTTTTTTCATATCGTATTGATGTATTGTATGTCACTGATTGGTTGATAAAAAAAAGCTTTTCGAAAAATTTATATGACGTTTCTCTCGTTGAATTGGCTCACACTTAAGGTTTCCTACCATTTTGCAAGTATATTTGCTTTAGTCAAAGTTGAAATAAACCGGTAGTAAAGGACACGTGCCAATGAAGAAGCTTCTGTGAAAATGGAATTGAATTTATTATTGCTAATAGATTAATCGAATGACATGAATGACTCGGCCAATGTAGGCAAGTATCTATTTATTAGATAGCAGAAATAATAGGCAATGCCTATGGAAAGGATGTTATGTCTCCCAGTATCATTATTTTGCTTCGTTGTATGGGAATTCATCCCTTTACATCTGTTATTATTTATGTAATGAATTTTTACCTTAAACGGTGTGAATGTAGATTGAAAGTAGCAACTTACAATAGCACATTGCTATTATTCGTTGCTAATTCTACTAGGCAGCCCCTATGTACAACTTCTTGTGCTTTGATATCATAGCGTATTGTATTAAACAATGTAAGCAATTGAAAATTTACATATTTTTGTTTCATATTCCAGGAGAATGACACTTAAAATCTCATCATTGTAGTCAATTATAAAAGTAGTTATTTGTCAGTAATGCTCTCATAATTTTAAACACTAGTCCATACAATCTTCAGAAAAAAAATATAAAATGCTCAACGTACAGCAGTTTTTTCAAGATTATTCTTAAAAGAAAACACTAAAAATTAGTGTGTCTCAGTAAAAGTGATGGCCAAAAATATTTCAAAACTTTTGAATTTTAATTGAATGATTAATACACCCATTAATTATTGTATATTTATATATTTTTCTTGGTATTTACAGGTGAGTTGCAGTCTTATCCATTTCTGGAAAATCAATTTACAACAATAGGGTAAGTTCATTGAATATACTACTAATTGACTCAACACATGTAAGAAATATTACTATTATCTATATACTATTTAAGACATTATTAAGGCTTTCATTTAGAAAGAAATTTGAGCTTTCTTCTGAGCCAAAATTCAAGAATTTTGCGTTAAATGAAAGGTAGTGGGCTCGAGGTGTGTTATCGTCTTGTGTTATTAGCTGGTATTTTAGTACAATCACAACATTTAAACAATATTTTAAAGTTAATGGAGTGAATGCTAATCTCCGTCATTTGTAATTATGTCATTTTTAAAAGCAGATACATGTTTAATTAGAATATAGTTGGTCTTGACATTATTTTGCGTTTTGCAATTGATATATCGAAAGAAGTCGACATGTCTTTAGGTTATAGTTGGCCACCAATATAGCCCTTTTTGAGTTAAAAGATGAAGGGTTAACTATAAAGATCAGTGAGCATATGTAAACGTAATATACTGATTTAAACAAATCCTTTATGAAACTATTACGTCAAAATATATATGGAAAAATATTTTCATTTCGATTATTTCGTCGAATTTAATAACGTCGAACTGTACTGAACGACATAAAACAATAATTTGATATTTTAGACTTTCCTTAAGTGTTTGTTGTAAGTTGTACTTTTCTATTGTATCTTTTCTACAGTTCTTCCTTTTGTGCAATATGATCGTTCAGATAGTTAAATCCATATCCAATAATCGAGTAAGGTGCATCCGCCCGTCACAGACTCTCTGGTCCCCTAATAGTGACAAATAAGGTGTCATTCAACTCCTCGCAGTCTCCTGGTTGAAAAATTACAGTTTGCTTATTCATTAGGAAGATTATAAAACAAATTATCTAAATATGCGATTTTTTGTTTTTAGGCAGCTTATATGTGTTTAGGGAACTTAGAGTCCTGATCAAAAACTCATTCTATTCCTCTCGACGAGACAAATTTATTGGCACAATGCTTAGCAGGTTTCTTCTCAAATAATTTCTGAATATTAAAAAAAATATGTTTTCAATAGGCATACGATTAGAATAATTCAGCGCTGTGAATTACTAGACATTCCCGCTTTCTGGAATTTCCATGTGTAGTTACAACTTAATTTACCAGTTTCACGGTAATGAAACTTAATTTTGTAAGATAACAAATATTTTTAAAAGTATTGTAAGAGACACGTTTTCATACAACTGTCCTAAAGTGTACGATAAGGGAATATAAGGTAATATATGTAGAACTTATTTTTATTACGAACTGACAATGCACAAAATGAAAACATTTACGATGTAAATACCCGCAGGAGCAACGCATTAAGCTTGTGAAAGTCTGTGTAGACTGACTAATTACATTAATAAATTTCATAATGGTTGCTTGCTTATCCATATAGAGTTGATAAATGTATATTAAAAATTTCAATATTTCAAGAAATTCAATAATTTTAAAAATAACACTTAGTTAAACAGCAGTATAAATAAACGTAAAATTTTGAAAGAAGTTCACAAACTTTTCAATGTGATTCGTGTGTGATAAAAATGCAAATAATTTCTTATGGTCTTACATCCACAAATATGTTTGACAAAGATTAATTTCTATATTTCTTGTAATTTCATTTCCAATTTTTTTATTACACTTAGAGAGCTGCATAGTTTTGGATTGAGCGTAAAAGTAGTTCTGAGGGCACAAGCGAATTTTCTCAGTCCAGGACCAGAGCCCCGCTGGGAGGGAATTTTCAAAATACGAGAAGCATCTTCGTCCCACGACGTTAGAGTTTGGATGAGAATTCAGGAGGCTGATTGCTAGGTAGGATTTTATATATATATATAAAGGAAGAACCCCGAAAAAGTCTGTCCACGCCTTTTCGACCACCAACAATTCGGAATGAATCCATCAGGATTTGAATCCGGTTACCCAAACTTCATGCAACAACTGCAGAAGCGGTTCAAACCAATAATGAGTAGCTGTTGTCGAAGAGTATTGCGTTATGGTGTATCAACCTAACGATGTGAACTTGTGCGTCTAATGCGGGGAGTATAAAGAAAAATCAAAGGAACAAATCTTGAGGCGAAAAAGAAATATATTGGCACTAACAAAGTAATTAGGTAGGCTCCAGGGACACAAGTCTTTCTCACAATAGCCGCAGCCGTCTCCAGCTTCAACTCCTCTCTCTTTCCTCTACTTCTCTCATTACACCTCCTGTGCGGTCGCCTCTCCCAACGACAGCGAGGCGGAGCGCGTCGTGCGGGTTGCGTCGCGCAGGCGTGGGCCACACTGCGCGCCAATGAATGTGATTACGCGCAGCAAGGACACGCTGCGTGCGAGGCGACGGGGGCAGCGACGCGCAGCGCCTCACGTACTGCGGACGTGCTGCCGCCGCCGCCACGCGCAGCTTGCGCCCCCCCTCCAAGTCCTCGCGACCGCCACGCGCTCCAGCGCGCTTCGCTGCGTCTCGTCGCCGTGCCAGAACAGCGCGACGTGTCTGCCTGAGAAATGTGGCTTTCGGCTCATCTTTTATGAGCAGTGATGCCAAGACCTCATACTGGTGGCAGTGGCTCGTTTCGTGGCATGCCACGGACTTCTCAGTGCAACTAGCGTCGGGAAAGGAAACTATCAGTAGTACCTCCGCCGTTTTCCAAAGAGCTTGCAAGAAGAAGATACGCACAGAAAAATAAAAAGCAAAAATAAAAATAGCAACAAACATTATTAGTTTTTTACCTAAATCTCACATAATTGTATTTCGCGTTTAAAGCATGAAAGCGTTTATGGCGACTTTTAGAGTTCCTGGATATATCCATGGAAATCCAATGAAAATTTAAATCCAATCCAATGAAAAATTAAAGTAAATATTATGAAGGAATTTCGTCTTCGTCTAATTGCACCTTCAAAACCAAATTTGTTTCTGCCCTGATGAACAATTCGTGAAAATCGCTCGGCCACCAAACGTGCCTCGGCTGGGCGTCGAAGCGGCCGCGAACGCCGACGCGATAGACGCCAGGCTGCGAGCGGGGCGGCGTTCTCCAACAGGGCTCGGCATTACGTAAATTTCCTCGTAATGTATGGGAGGTTCCATTTACATATTTTCGATACGGCGTGCTCTCAGCGGGCCTATGGCCCGTTGCATAAATATTGGCGCTAGACGGCGCTCCTTACCGCCCCGCGCAAAGCCCTGTGCTTCGCACCCCGAGCCCGCAACTCCCCGCACTGCCCCACACCTTCTTGTTCTGTATTCCCTTCCCCTCTCCACTTCACATCTCTCCTTTTTGTTTCTCTCCTCCCTGCCGGTCTCTTTAACGCTTCTTTCCTCCCATTCCCTCTCCGCTCATCCCCTGTTCTCCACGCCGATCTTCGCCAAGCTTCTCTTCTCCCCGGCTCTCTCATCTCTCTCCTCTACGCCCTTCACCTCCTCGCCCCCTCTTCTTGCTCCTCTTCTCCTCGACCGTCTCCTCCTCCACCTCTCCTCCTCGCCCCGCTCCTTCTCGCCCCCTCCTCCTCGCCCCCTCTTCTCCTCGCCCCTCTCCTCCTCGACCTCTCCTCCTCGACCCTCTCCGTCTCGCCCCGCTCCTCCTCGCCCCGCTCCTCCTCACCCCGGTCCTCCTCGCCCCGTTCCTCCTCGCCCCGCTCCTCTCCTCTTCGACCCACACCTCCTCGCCCCTCTCCTCCTCATCCTTCTTCTCCTCGCCCCATCTCCTCATGTGTAGGTCGTTTTTTGCCCTTTCTTCCTCCCCACGTCTCCCCGCCCATACCCGCTGCACCTCGCGCGCCGTGAGCTCCGCGTAATGCAAGCACCGACCGCCGCGCACGCCGCGCGCAATAATAGATAAATATAAATCACTGGAAATAACGGGCTTGCGACGGCCTCGCGCGGAGAGGAAATGAAGGAAGGCGACGAGTGGTCGAAGCGCAACGAAGGTGAGGAGCTGACGGCGGAATACTGGCAGGAAAAGAGGGAAAATAAACGAGTGGTAGTAATGGAGATGGATCCATAGTTGTGAAATGAGATGAGTTCTATGTAGGAAATCTGATGGAGATGGTGGTGGTGACTGCGATAATGGTGGTTTTCTGTTGGTGGTTGTGATGAAGGTGCGGGTGGTGGTGTGATAACAATGGTGATGGACAGTAAATAAATTAGTAAATATGAGATGTAGATTTAGTGTTAGAGGTAAAATTACGTTGTATGAATATACAATGACTGAGAAACAATGATATTAACAATACTGTAGATCTTTACTAGTAACTTTCTCGATTGCAATCTCGATGTGGTGTGTATATTTGGTATATATGGTGTGTATTGCAATCTCGTGGTGGTGTTTTTACGCAGATGCACAAAAGTGATGTGAAACTGGAACTGCGCAGTGGCAGAAAATTGGTAGGTCTTTCTTTTCTTTTCTTTTCTTTCTTTCTTTCTTTCTTTCTTTCTTTCTTTCTTTCTTTCTTTCTTTCTTTCTTTCTTTCTTTCTTTCTTTCTTTCTTTCTTTCTTTCTTTCTTTCTTTCTTTCTTTCTTTCTTTTGTGTCTCTGTGAGATTTTCATTTTATTTATTCGTTATAACACGAGGTACTTGTAATGATTGGCTGGTTGTTGGAGGTGGATGGTATTCAAATCGTCTTTCCCTCTGTGTTATAAAATAACTAAAGTAACACTGAGCCTAATTGATAGGCATTAACTTGCGTGAAATACGCATTTTGATGTCTACATGATAATCACAATCATAGAAAAATCATGACCTCAATTATATTTTTCACCAGAGCCCATGAACAAATTCTGACATCTCTGCCTGTCTTGTCTTAAAAATACTCGTCCAAATGCATAGTCATGTCATCGAGGCGAATTTCTTTTCGGGTTAGTCGCGTTTGACCTGATCCGACGGATCGACGTACCCGACTGATCTAAATAAGTTAGTCTACTATTATAGAAAAACTCTGAACTGATACTTTTAGACCTCAAATGCAACCAAGAAAAAATGAATAATTTGCAATATTTGTACACCTAAACAATGATTATATTGCAAAAAATTAATAAATTGCTCAGTCGGTATCCTATAAAGTATATAACATGGCGGTTAATGATTAAGTGAATGTCACACTGCGTCAACAGCAAAAGGTCGCTAAAATACCCTAATAAATAAAACAAGGATCTTCATATTTTTCTCTGAATTTATTGTTTTATTGTATAATGTATCTAAGAAAATTGACTAAAGCTCTCAGACCAAGCACAAAGGTCGCATCTCATTTTTTTATTTATTCAAATTTGGTCTTTGTTACGACGTGGTTTTCGGTAGTTTGTACGAAAAAAATGTTATAGTTTAATTATCAAATTACAGAATCAAATTATTTAAAAAAACTGAATAAATGTTTATCTGCACTTTTAATGAAGATTTCTAAGGCTATTTGATCGTGACCAATATAAAGCATTTAAAGTGAGAAATGCTTTATATTTCTCTGGTGTCTTGTGCTTGCCTCTTGCGCTGCATTTTTTAATTGTGTCTTCCTTCTAATGTTGTTTTTACAAAACAGCAGCAATGAATTGAACACTTCAATAGATGGGGGCTCTACTTGGGTTCGTGTTAACCTTTGACCCGTTGCGCGTAGCCCGGCATTGCTGCTTGGACTCCCCTGGCGCGTTAGGCGATGGGTCGGGCGCGAGGACGAGAGTAACGACCTGGAACTTCTCTCGGAGAAGACGCGGCCGCCTGGTTGTGCGCAGGCGCGAGGGCGCGGGGCGACAGCAGGCAGAGGGCGTTGTCGGCTGCGCGTCGATGCGAGGACTAACAGCCCACGCGGAGGCCTCCGAGATGAATTAGAATGTGCCGCGTGGGTGGGTTGGGAAGAAAGACGCGACTGACACGTGAAGGTGTGAAGAAGCCCGGAATGCGCAGGGTGGAGCGCTATTGTTCGGCAAAGGAAAACGTATCTACCACACATGGAGTTGCCGGGAATTTAAATACGCTACCTGTTGGGATTTCTCTGAATTCTATTTCTCTTTATTTTATGTGATTTTATACGGATCATTTTCTTAACATGCAATACTAACAATAATAATAATAATAATAATAATATTGGAATTGTATCGTAAGATTGATCCTATATGGTCCAAAACTACTTGAAACGAGCCATCTATCTGCATTATTATTATTATTATTATTATTATTATTATTATTATTATTATTATTATTATTATTATTATTATTACAGCTATAACATTGCTAATAAATTCGGCTGGCCACCTTCTTTGTCTTCCTACAAATCTCCCTCCTACTCTTGGGTCCCATTGGGTGACTGCGTGTGTCCATCTTTCCAGGTCACGTCGGCTGATATGTTCTCCCCAATTCCATTTTAATCTTTTTGCTTCTCGTACTGCGTCTTTTTATTTTGTCTTTCCTCTAATGTCAACATTCTTGGCTCTGTCTCTTAGATCGATATTCAGCATTTTCTCTCCATTTTCCTTTGGGATCTCTCTCTCTCTCTCTCTCTCTCTCTCTCTCTCTCTCTATCTCTATCTCTCTCTCTCATATTTCTCTCTTTTACTTTAAGAGACCTTGGTCTTTAAATTAGAGCAGGTAACACACAGATGTCAAATGTCTTCTCTAATTGCAATATTTCTGTTGTTCAATATAAATGATAAATGTGGAATTTCCGCCATGCACAAGAGATGCGAGTAAAGAAATGATGCAGCCTCTCAAATAAAATGCTAGACCACGTGGAGTGATCGAAGATGATAACGTTTTGCCTGTGAACGTGAGGTGGGAAATTTCATTTATCGATGTTACGCATGTGTCGTTTCTTATGGTAGTTGATTACTCTCTAAGTGTTTGTGCTGAACTGGCAGTCAAAGAAATTTCATGTGCCTCCCAAACACCGGTGCATGAGGGATTGGCTAACAGTCAGGTGCAAATGGCACGTTATATTCCTTACAAGGAATTTCCAACTACGTGCTATTTGGGAAGAAGAAAAATTTTCGAACTCTCTTCATGCCCTAGAATTTAGTAACATTTATTCTAAGACATTGTGCATCCTTTCGCTCTTTGATAATCAAAATTATGCACCGCCTTCCATCGCTCAGTAATATCGTTAATAATAGTTATGTCAGATCTTTTAATAGCAGCTATTTTTATACTTTTTGAATTATCTAAGGAAATACGCGTGGTAAATTTGGACAGCAGATGCAATGTTAATACTGTGAAAGGAGGTTGTAAGTTACACCTCATGAAGGTATCGCACGATAGCAAGCACAAAAGTAGTAAATGTAACTAAAAGGAGAAAAAACTTGCATCGCTTAACTATCTCGGCTTAAGCATATGCTTTGTTGATTAACACCAGCATTACCAATATGGGAGCTCAGTAGGCCAACAATGGCTTTTTATAAGTTTAAATTTTTTAAGGAGCTGAAAATAATTGAAAATGTTTTTGATGAGCTTTTTGATAAAAATGTGATGCAGTTTATGACAAGAATTTGTTAGAGTTTAAGTTATTTACAGCGCTTTTGGCTACTGATAAATTCGGGACTAATCATTCGAAAATTCAATGCTCGGAATACACTTTGAAAATATGTCGCATTTTGCGTGTTATGAAGATACATCGCCCTTAATTTGAGATAAGGATGTAATAGATTTTGTCACTAAATAAAATTTTAATTCTAGAAAATTGATAGATTTTTCATATAAAAACAGAAATAGAATTTTATTATTATTATTATTATTATTATTATTATTATTATTATTATTATTATATGCTCTGCTATTCATGATTTTTATAGCAATATCTTAATTACATTCATATGTTCATTATGGCGTGTTGTTCAAGATGAACCATAACTATTTCATTTTCCCAACATTTCAGTAGATTTAATTCCTTCATCAGGGCTAACAACGAGGAAATTATAAATACATACTATACCATGTATATATAATTTCTCTTACATATTCACTAAGCGAAAAGTAATTACACAAGTCCTTGAACATAGGAATAAAATGTAGATCACTACTACTGAAATATACCGTACTGACATACATTCTGCTTAGTTTGGAATTGTGTTTATTATTAATACTATTATTATTAGTATTAATACTATTATTATCATTATTATTATTATTATTATTACTATTATTATTACTATTATTATTAATATTTTACGTAGGCATAGACATTTTTGTAATTCGTGTTTGAGTGCAAAAATACGGTTGGTCTCCCTTTCATTCGAAAGAAACCACACGCCGAGCACCGCCAAGTAACGCACAGCAGGGGCTCGCCTGCAACACCGACCCGGAAGGGATAACGAGCGCGCGAAGAGGAATGTGGAGCACAGCCAGGCGACCGGTGGCGTCTCTGGGGGGGGGGCGACGCAGGCGAGGGTGGCGGGAGGAGCGACATCGCGACGTGGGGGCAGCGGCGGCGGCGGAGGCGCGGGCGCTGAGTGAGACAAATGACGGCAGAAATCGCGCGTCTTACCTGCAGCGTCCTGCGGAAGGTGGTTTCCCTCCCCCCCCCACTTCGTCGCCCCGCCGCCGGCGCGTTTTCGCGCGTCTTTTTTTTCGTTCTTTTTTTATTTATTTTCGAATTCCCCGCCCCCGTGCAACGCCGCCCTGTTTCGTCCGCGTCGCCAGGGAAATAACCCTCCCGAAAGTTCCGCTGCTGAGGTGACGCGGCGGCGTTCGCGTTTCTTTAAATGTTGTTTCTTTGGTGACAATGCGGATTTTCCGATTTTGTCGTTGGAGACCCGTGTCGCGACGTCAGGCCTCGCCTTGGAAAGGTTAGACGCGTTGAGTTGCGAAATGCGATGTTGCCTGCGGTGTGTCACAGTTGGTCATGTTGTCTTAGTTGTTGAATGTTTTGGAGAGAAGTAAACTTGAATTGTAACTTTGATGCCAACAACCGGTTACCAGCTTATCGATTTGTTTTCTACGCTTGAAACAAGTTATTGCTGGATGTTTTAAAGGGTTACGATTGATGTTTTCTTACGGCTCATTTTGTTTTGACACAGAATATGTTGGGATTAACAAAGGGATTTTTTTATCAGGACTGGGGAGTATTTTGAAATTGTATATGTTTGGCTTTCAGTTTACATCTTGAAAGCAGAGTTGCATTCCTCAATGATGGATAATTCGCACATCACAAGTACTCGCAGGTGGTCAAGTACTCCCCACATTCCATAACATATTCTAGAGGTCGTAGCATCTCGATGAATACTACACAAATCTCTCATTTTTTTATTCCTTTAAGTCTAAGGATATAAAATTTAATAGCCGAAGTTTGCCGTATTTTAAATGTTTACTTTGTCCACGTGAAAAGATTTTTAAAGAAAAAAAAGTAATTAATAAGTCTTGTGGGGTTAATATATCACAGTTTAAAATGGATATTGATATTCCAATTTAAACTACAAAACCATTTTAGGTTTCGGGTGTAGTTTGCGGCCTCTGGTCAAGTACTGAAAAGGGTGAAATTACGGTTCCATGGTATAGATTTCATTATTGTTGATGTCGTAAACACACACAACACACCTCCTGTAACAATATGTTTTATAATAAATATTTTGTTGTTTTATTCCACGTACTCTCATACAGCGTGTACTGACTGAATTATCCTATTGTGTACGTCACTCTTTACAACACGTACAACGTTATTCGACAGAAGACTCCAAAGAAGTGAATGCCCACCATTAAATATTTGGTATTCTTGTATTGGGTTATGGAACCGCAACTTTCTTGATATTTGTGGTATGAAAAGAATTGTAGTACTGTATATCCATATAAACTGTGTTCTGTTGTTGCAGTATTCGTGAAGACTAGTTTTTTAAAATATTTAATTTATTACAGCATTATACAAGAGTGTTACGTTTGTTGCTCTTGAGCGTTGATGGTGATACTTACTGAAAAAACGTTTTGTGTAGATTAGTTGAGCAGTATTTTTATGCTTAGCATACAGTATTCCCTTATGACTTGTATTGTGCCAATAGTGAATTCATTGAAGTTGAAGCATACACTAATTGTTTGCGGCAATAATGTATGTTATAACTTCAGCTAATAACTCTAAATCTCTTATATAAAAATCGACATTGTTTGTTTTTCGTTTATTATGTTCTGTCTTACCGTTCATTCGATTCCCATAAAGCTTTGTCAACCTATTGTTTACACTTACGCGACGAATATATGCATAATACAATTGAATGTGCATATGTCAGTCGCACATAGACTTGCGTTGATGATACTTTATGCGTTTATGCTGACTAAAGCGCCCCTGAACACAAGCTCTATGCAACCCGCAGCATCCCTAAGTATTAAGGGCCTCTTCGCGGCATATTCTGCCCCTGCGATTGTGAAATATCTGTCGGAATTATTACTTGAACGTTATTTCGGAAAAGTAATCAAATTTCTCCAAGACAGTGTCATAGCGACGGCATGTCCTAACTTGAGGGAGAACATTTTAACAATAGGATACTAGACAACCCTATCCATAACAGACAAACCCATACTGGCGAGAGAGTTTTCATTTATTAAAATGTTTGCAGAGCGCAGCTTAAAACATGGTTAACAATCTTGTAAGCAATAGCGTGTTAAAGAGCAATGCAACAGTGAAGAATTGCTGGGTACACTAATGACAAATGAAAAGGAGCTCCCATGATGTATCATGCTGGCATATTGCAGGTTTCGCGGACCGAAACCCTCATCCTACGCGATGCGGTCTATTGAGCGTGAGGTATCTGAGAATTCCTGCGTCGGAGGTGGCCCAGGCAGTTGGCGCTGGCTTAGTTCCCTTAGTTTGAGGGAATCTGCGTTTCACGGATTATCGAAACAGAGCCAGGCAGTATTTCGTGGTATTAAGCACCGCAGACGAACAACGTTAACTTGCAATAAAACGACGTGTGTTAATGCCCCGAGAGAATAATCCTGGGATTTTCTCCACTGGGTAATGTGCTACAAATCCAATAGAGTCAGTGTATTACCAGCTGTATCAAACTGGCACGTTTGCGGCGTGAACTGCGAATATTTGGTATTGCAGTAGCAGTATTATATTGGGTGAACCAAGCTCACTGAGGTTGAGGTTGGGAATACAGAATTAGGGAAGTACAAGTTCGTAATATTTGAGTGAGCAGTTTTTAAATCGGTTTTCAGAAGATTTCAGGTGTTCGAAAGTCTGTGTTGCTAAGCACAATGTTATAAATTATTACTAAAGCAAAACTGAAGCAAATTTCTTTCCAATATTAGGTCTCTGTAAAATGGTTTATTAAAGAGCAATTTTGTCTACAAAACGCCACAATCATCAGTAAACATATACACATTTTAAAATTAACATTTTTATTTAGTAATAATAATAATAATAATAATAATAATAATAATAATAATAATAATAATAATAATAATAATAATAATAATAATAATAAAAAATTTTATAATCGATTTATCTTAAAATTCAATTTTTAATATGTTAACTTTTACGTACGTTGAGTCTACATAATATATTCTGAATGTAAATAAACATGAATGAATAAGCTACTGTTGGTAAAAATAGACAAACTTTTTCAATAAACATCAAGAATGGTAATTCTAAAACCAATATATTCTACGAACAATTGATTCTCCATTTTCAGAATCAAAATTCGTTTGCAAGATGTCACGAAGTGTGTACTCCCCTCGAAAATGAGAAATTGATGTGAAATATTCAAAATATTCCTCTCGAAATGGAAAGGAGGAAATGGGAGAGTACTGGCAACAGACCATCTGGGCTGCATGTTAAAAGTTTGCCTTCTCGCAAAAATTTCCCTACAGTAATTTTTCGGTTACTACCAAATATAGTAAACGATAAAGGAAAAATATCACTAGCGATATATTAGTAATATAACTCATTTTAATATCTGACTATCATAAAAAGTTATTCTGTCTTAAGTTAACCTGTTTTTCCATAATAGTTTAATATGATTGTTATGCCAGACTACTATAATGGTTTTGCAGAGTTTTAAGGTATAATGCATATTTCTGTATATAAGAAACATATACTATACGTACATAAGAAAGAAAACTATTGTACTTGTGCTTACAAATACATGCCGTGAGAGGTACAATAAAATAGCATTTAAAAAAATCTGTTTAATTTAATTACCAAGGAAGCTTGGAATTGCACCTATAAACAAATTAAATTTTGACATTTTTGGATATGCCATAATATCCGCCATATATAGTATATAGGGAATAAAAAATACGACAAGCACAGCAATATTTTGACACCATCACTCATATATGTATTACGTATACAACACTTAAAACACATTTGTTTACTGTCAAAACAACGATTTGTGTGGAACATGAAATATCTCGTTTTCTTGGGCTAGTAGTTTTGTTCCTGGTAATAAATTTTATGATGAGTTATGGCAGTGAACAGCATCTTCAGAACACACGCAAATTCTCAATTGCAAGAGGCAGCTTTATAGGATCGCAGAGAGACAAATTTCGTCAGAAAGAAGTATATATATGTTTTGAGAAATCATCAAGAAACATTATTCAAAGTTCAAATTATAAAGATTATCAGAAAATTATAACAACTTCAATGAAACTGTGTTTAAGGAAGAGATTGAATGAAGGAAAAGATGAAAAATAAGGACTCAGAGATGCAGAAAGTTCGAGAACAGGAAGACAGGAAATGTCGACAAATCTCGCCAACTGTTAGACAAAGACAGAGGTAGCCAGAGGGTTCCAACAGCCCATAACTTAGCGTCCAAAAACCTTATCGATATTCAGTAGTTTGTCTGCTTCAGCTACGGCGTAGACAAATTATTCTTCCTTGTTTTTCTCCTGCTCCATCGCGATAGGGAGTAGATTTACTCGCACGCAAAGTTAACGTAAAAACTCGGGCACGTGTGCGTGTGTGTGCGTGAGAGGGTGTGGTGAGGCAGGGTGGGGGTGGGGCCGCGTTCACGAATTATCTTAATTGAAATAAATCACCCGCCGCTCGCGTATCCTTTTTCTGTAGTACAATGCGGCATTCGTATGATTTAATTAGCCTCTTTTATATTTATGGAGTCGAGGGCGGCGCGCGATCCGCTAGTAGGCGGAGGCGCCGCGTTGCGGACGCTGATTGCCGCCTGACGTGCCGCCTGAGATTAGTCAGCCTCCGCGCGGCCCAATCATCAATCTGGGGGACCGGTCCCGGCCCCCGTCACCACCGCCGCCACCGTCACTGCCCCCGCGCCCGTCCACGCTCCCGGCCCTGCCACCGCAACCCACCACCGCCAACGCCCCCGCCACCGTCACCCGTCACCCGTCACCCGTCAACCGTCAACCGTCACCCGTCACTCGTCATTCGTCACTCGTCACCCGTCACCCGTCAACCGTCACCCGTCACCCGTCACACGTCACCCGTCACCCGTCACCCGTCACTCACCCGTCACCCGTCACCCGTCACCCGTCACCCGTCACCCGTCACCCGTCCCCCGTCACCCGTCACCCGTCACCCGTCACCCGTCACCCGTCACCCGTCACCCGTCACCCGTCACCCGTCACCCGTCACCCGTCACCCGTCACCCGTCACCCGTCACCCGTCACCCGTCACCCGTCACCCGTCACCCGTCACCCGTCACCCGTCACCCGTCACCCGTCACCCGTCACCCGTCGTCACCGTCGTCACCGTCACCCGTCACCCGTCACCCGTCACCCGTCACCCGTCGCCCGTCGCCCGTCGCCCGTCGCCCGTCGCCCGTCGCCCGTCGCCCGTCGCCCGTCGCCCGTCGCCCGTCGCCCGTCGCCCGTCGCTCGTCGCTCGTCGCTCGTCGCCCGTCGCCCGTCGCTCGTCGCTCGTCGTCCGTCGCCCGTCGCCCGTCAACCGTCAAGCGTCAAGCGTCAAGCGTCGCCCGTCAAGCGTCAAGCGTCAAGCGTCAAGCGTCAAGCGTCGCCCGTCATCCGTCAACCGCCACTGCCATCACCTCCGCCATCACCACCACCGCCGCCACCGCCACCGCCACGCCGCCTACATTACAGTTGTGCCGTAAACTATTATATTACGTCTATGCATGTTTCGATATGTATTCTACATGATTATTTTTAGATATAGGCTACGTAGAGAACGTATACGACAGTAGGAGGGCGCCCGATCTCAATATTCAGCGCGAGTAGATCACCGCCACGTCCCGAGGTAAACTTATGCATTACACTTACAGGCCAATTACCTTAGCATTTGATGCACCGAAATCACTAATCAATCAATAAATTGTTAGCAAAGTAGACTACAGTGATGAAAGGGAGAGGAGGCCTCGTTCCATCTGCATTATTTCAATTGAAACAAATCACCCGCCGCTCGCACGGGTGGCCCCCAGTCGAGTTCTTCGTTTTGTCGTGGAAGTGCCACACTAGTGTGTGGGTATTGAGAAGGGACGTAAACAGCTCCTGAACCAAACCTGAAGGTTGGGAGTATACCACACGCTTACCTACCGCTGAGTGGGCTCTGCTGTGGAATTCACCCTTTACTGTGCGAACGATTTTTAGTCCTTTCTTTATGCCATTTATCAATCGTTACGCCATCTATCCATCTTCCGAGTAGTCAGTTTCAGTTTTTCTGCTCATCGTCTAGACTTATCCTTTCCTACACGCTTTTTTCCAGTCACTGCAACATTCATGTGTTCGTCATCGTGCCGTCGTAGTGTTGTCCTAGTTTTTTTCTAGAATAAAGCCGTTTGAGTTTTATTGTTCAATGTTTCCCTCCGTTCAATAATAAACAATTATAATTATTGATTAATCCGGCACTTTTCGCTGACTGGTTTGCTAATTCTTGAAAATAAATGAATAATTTTATAATTATCATGCTTTTCATCAACTCTCTTTTCGTCAATTGAATAATTTTTTACCATCCACTTCCTTTGACTTAGCAGTCAGGTACATATCTCATAGGAGTTAATTCTTATTCTATTAGCCTATCTTCTCCTTCGCCGTATTTTTTTCTTTTTATCTATTACTTGTTCTCTCGCTCCTCCTACATAATATTTTCTCCCATATTCATTTATTTCTCTCTTTCTCCTTTAAACATAGTCAATTCTCTTTCCTTTTACCATTTTGATTACTTTTACACTACACTCTCTTCTCTGTTCCCGGATGGCATTACTTTCTCCCCTCCATTCGTTCCCCTGCTGTATTTAATTTCGTCTAATTTTTTCCTGTCAGTGACACTTCTTCACTCCTATTTTGCACCTCGCATCTGTTTTCGCTTCTCGCCTGCCAGAGGCGCTGCTCTCGCGGCAGCCGCGATCACCCTCCTGTCCAACATCGCGCCATACATTTGTTTTCCTCTCGATACACCGAGAGAAAAACGCAACGTTGGAATAAAGCGATCCCTCCTCAAGCCACGCCGAGTCATAGCGCCGTATATCACGGTTGTGACATTAGCATAAAAAAAGGGGCGCGCCATCATTTTTTCCGCGCTCTCTCTTTTGTTTTCGAAAAAATTTGTCCGCTGACACGAGTGGATATCTCCAACAAGTCAGGGGCCGGCAGCGCCGTATATTGGCAGGTCATTTATAAGGCGGTAGAATAAAAAGAAAGTGCCGAAGCATATTGCTGCCGAGAAAACTTCCATCGCGGATGTAGACTTGCCGGGTGTCTCGCGGGTTGACTTCTACCCCTCAGTTTGCATTGAAGAGTCCTTCAATATTTTATTAGTACATCTAAACATTCTGAAGGGTGCGTGAATGGCAGCTGCTGAAAAAGTGACAATTTCATTAGAAGTATGAAACTATTGTGAATGATTGAAAAATTTCTAACAAATGAAACCGGTAGCGTTAGCTCAGTGCATCAACTGATGTCACTGCAGCGCTTCTAACCGGGAGGTACTAGGTTCGAGTCCTGACGGCGGCAGGATTTTCGACACTAGCTCTTCAGGTAGGTCGAATTTAGCTGCTGTCTGGAGAAGAATTCTAGCGGCCGGCTGCTCTGATCGGTAGTTTTCCGTGGTTTCTCCGATCAACACCAGGCGAAAGCGCAGTAGTACCCGAACAAACTGGCCACGGACCGCGCGCGATCTGTCCTTCCTCTTCTTTGTCCTATCCTCTCCCCTTACACACACACTTACACTAACATGCACTACACTACCACATATTTCGGGAGACCGGTCGGAAGCTTAGAGCTTGTCCCGGCTGGGGCGGTGCCCCGCTGGTGGGAGAGTCCTGGTTAGGGGGAAACCCCACTAGCCGACGGTTGGTCGGTGCCGGGTCTCGCCATCCAGCAGGAGAAGATCACCGCCATCTCCCGAGAAAAAACATGCACTACACTAACGGGACTAATGACCGAAGCAGTTGACGCGCCCGGAAACACGAAAAAATCAATCAATCAATCAATCAATCTAACAAATGAATATTCCTTTCAAAAATCTTCGCTACCAAAACATTGGGTGTCGTTTGATCTTGCGTGTACGAGTCGAGAAACGCACAGGGCGTTACCTCAAATACCGGCATATAATAGGGGCAATGGAAAAGAAACTCAAAATTGTATTTTGAGTGATTGTACAATATATAATCAGCGTAGTGTATTTGACCTAAAAACGTCATTAACAAAACAAATCGAACACGGATGTGTTCTTGTCTCTATAAATGATGGTTTTGTGGTAAGTTATTGTGTAAGAAATCGGTAGATCTAAGAAACTAATAGAAAATATTAGAATTAAAATTTCTGCAATTAATTTATTGTCTTCAATGGTTGTAATAATCTTAATCCATCGGATAAATCCTGAACAAAAATGAACTGAACGCAATCGGGTTCCCACATCCACATTTGGTGTTCCATCTCGACCTGCGTGGCTGAATCGAGTGACCTATGGAGCATCTGATAACTGGTAGAAAATGATAAAATCGATGCCGTTCGTTTATTATCTTAAATTGTTGGTAAAATCTTACAATTTCTCCCAAAAACATCGCTACCAAAAGCGAAACTAGTTCAACCGCGTTTCCACTTCCGTATTTGTTGAACCTGTTTCGGACCAATAGGCCGAATTGAGAAATCCGTAGAGGATATGAAACATCGATATAAAACACTGAAAAAAAAACTAAATTTTACAGTTAATTTAATGTATTGCATGGTTGTAAAAATCTAACGCAGTTTCTCTCAAAATGATACCAACCCCAACCACGTTCCTACTTCCGTGTTTGCGGGCCCCGTTTCGACACGCGTGCCCGTGTCGAGAAATAGTCGCATTAGCTTTGGGACGCAATCGGTGTAATTGTTACATCTAACGGGGATGAGAGAAAGCGCCCGATCTGAATATAATGTCCTGCGTTCATTTGCGGTGCACGGGCGACTGCTGGCAACCGCCGAGCCAAAGGGGAGCGTAATGACCGTAGCAACAAAAGCTAATTCGAATTTCAGAAAACCATTCCATGTTAAACTTTGGAAGGCCAAATCTGATGGTTCACACAGTATGAGTATATTACACATATCAAAACGAAGCGCTGCTGATAGTAGAAATTTCCCTGTCACACTGATACCCTGGGAGACAAAGCTTTGTTAATAAGCAAATGTTTCGTAGAACGTTACATTATTTTGTGACTATGTCGAGCAATTCAGAGAGACACCTTATAAATAGAAATGCACATCTCTGATGATTTATTTTTTTACCGAGACAACGTGGATAAAATATTTTGAATATATTTCAGAAACAAAAGTATTATTATCTAAATATTGTGTGTAAGTAAAGCACTTTGAAAGGAATTTCATCTAAATAATATTCTCATACCGCCATAAAGATACTTTTTGTAGTATAATTTATTCTTAGAAGAGTCGGTTAGGACTTAGCGAAATCGTTAAAGTGCGTCAATTTTGGACACGTGAGTTGCGGATCGGAATCCCTCCCTTCTGCTGCAGCATGGCGGATACTCCCACACACCATGCATCACCGTTCTAACCTCATCCTGTCTGGGGCGAGAAACAGAAGTCGCGCACAATGCGAGACTCGGGGCCACAGCTGCCGCTACCTAGGAGCAGCCGCGTGTCGCCCCCTTTCACTAGCATCGCACCAAGCGCACCATGGATACGGACGGTGCTGGGAAGCTAAACCAATAACACACTGAGTATAAGGACTAGTGGTCCATGTCGGGTTATGGGATAGGGGAATACTGGAGGCCGCTCCAGATAACGAACCAGCGCCAGCAGGTGAGGAGAGAATTGGGAATAAAAGATCCCCTACGTAGTAGTTTCTTCCAGAACCGAAAAGGTTCGGAGACGAAACACGCAAACCTACTCTTACTGAAAAGAAAGATGTGACGTGCATTGCTGGAACAAAAATGATGCCAATTATGTAATTTAAGTTTAGGAATACTGAAAGGGATGTATGTTGTTTCTATTGTGATTTTTACTCCCTTGATTTTTGATTGCACAAGTGTTATAATTTCTTCCTTCTTCTTTTCTCTTGACCTATATTGAAATGAATATTGAATATTTTCTTTGAAACCTGTATTGTCTGGGATGAAGAGTAATATGAGGGTGTAAGGACAAGAGACAGTTTGTAGCGTAATAATGTAGAACTCCCAGAATCGATTTTCGTCCTTTCTGTCGAAGAAAGGTTTCATCAAAGCACCTGCCTCTTTGGTATGTTCCTTTCTCTGGCACGTTATTGGGTTTCCCTTTCGACGAGATCTCCGTTGTTGCGGTTCTAAAGGTGGTCGAGAATGTTGGCGTTTTGAGACGTCGTTCTCTCCTCGCGCCCAAATCTCTCGCGATCTGGGTTCTCCCGTTTGGTGTCACGCATGGTGCCAGTACGGCAGCGGCAGGAACCGTTTTCCATCTTTATCGCCTCCGTCGCCGCTAGATCGGTAGGCCATTCCGTCACTTTTTCCCCTTTCGTGTCCCTTCTCACGGCAACTGACGCGTCATCCATCTTGTATACTTATCTTCTTATTTTCTCTTTTCATGTTAAGTATTTTCCTTTCCTTTTCTTTTTCGTTAATGGCTTGAAATTTCTTTCACTGCGTCTAGAGAGAAATCCGTCGAACTGTGAATTGAATCGTAATACGGTAGTCAACATCTAGTTAAAAATATTTGGTGAAAAATTTAAGAAAAATGTAATCAATTTTTCATGGCAATGTAGTTAGTTTTTCGTCTAAGTGGAGTTATGGAGATTTCAACAGTTATTTAGTAGTACAAATGACGGGAGTGTCTTAATAGGGAAATATTTATCTTTATTCTTAGTTTGCCATTTCACTTGTTAACACTGCAAAATCAGTTTCTTGCGATGGGTATAGGCAATACCATACTTAATATCAAGAAATAATTTGATTTATAAAATATGATTACTCCTTATTAGGAATCAAAATTTACTAACATTTTAAAAAAACAGTGCCATAAACAATTTGTCTTTTAATTTACAAAACACAAAATCAAAGAACTATTTACACAGACGCACATTGCACGATTAGTGGATAATGAAATTTAAAATGTCACGCATCATGAAATTTCTTTCGGTGAATTTTGTTTTTTAAAAATAAAACAAACCTTGTCTCAATAACCTCCTAATGTAACAACCTCATTTTTTAGATATGAATATGAAGGAAACTATGAAATGTAGAAACTTGATGGAATAATTACTAAATTAGTACAATTTTCACATCAGAATAAAATCATTTCCGACAATACCTTTAGCGAAATTACAGTGGACGAATGAGATAGAAAAACAGACGCATATTCATTCTTAATGTTACTGTATCTAGAATGAGAAAAACAAGTAGCTCCAACTAGCTCTATTAAACGGTGCATAAATTAGGTCACGCTAATGACTACCATAGTGCTTCCATAATACACCGAGAGAAAAATATAGCGTCTGCCACAGAAAGGTAGAAATTGCTTTTCTGGAAGCAATTTGTACACATCGTACTATTTACATTACTGTAGCAAACAGATGATGGTTAAACGAGCTTCACTGTGCTCATGATAATGTCCTCCAACAGCGTTTATTTCTTTCTTTTAGCTTATTCATTTAACGAATATTACGTTTCCTCGGTTGTTTCCTTCGATGGGATAGACCGTTTTGACGAAGGTCGAAACTAAATATTCACCTTACAAGTGGCATGCATTCCAAGGCCTACTGATAGAGGAACGATGTTTTCAGCACGACGCGATAGCTTCCCCTTTGTCATCGATCACTAGATGAATCCCAGGGCTCGGGTGATGGAACTTAGGTAGTGAAACAAAAGGTCAGCAAGGCAATGAACCATAATAGAGGGGAAATCGAGTGACATTTTTGTAGCGAGTCAGTCGCACAACAAATGAATATGAATGTTAACACTGCCGTAAGTTATTAATAATGAAATTAATAAATGATGAGTGAGAGAGAGAATGTGTACTGACTATGTTGTTGGGTGGATTTATGGTGGCGGCTGCCACCGGTGTGGTTTTGGTTGTGCTTGAGACCACTGAAATTGCCAGTGGTCCTAAAATAAGTGATGATGTGTTTCATCAGTGATTTGTTTGAGGAGTTGGAGTCACAAGATAAATCGGAATATATATATATATATATATATATATATATATATATATATATATATATATATATATATATATATATATATATATATCGGCAAAGCATCAAGATAAGATCTGAAAATGTACCAATCTCGCCCAAAAAGTCGCAGCTTAGTGGAACTTCAGCGAAGTGACAATTGTGCCAATAATAATATCAGCCACAGAATTGATCCCGAAAATGGCACTTCGAGCACTAATGTCTTCATTTGAATCCTAGGATATATAAAATATGCAGAGGGCAGTTATTGAATACATGCCGTATTGTTAGAAGCCACCTAAATCTTCTATAAAGCAACCACACACCTGGTCATCACAACTGTGAGTGAAGTTTTTCGTATAAATCAATGTCCTTTTCCTAAGATACATAACAGCCTAAATATTTGAAGTATTGTACTTGTTCTGGTTTATTTTCTTTATTATTATTATTATTATTATTATTATTATTATTATTATGTATAGTTCTCACGGGAATGTCATTTGAATGTCATTGTTTTAGTTTTTTTCAATGAATACATTAAAGCCATAATCTGCCGCTTTTTGGTGCAGTTTGTAAACTGCCTGCTGCATTTTACCTTTGCAGTCTTGTATTATTACTTTGTCGTCCGCATGTAAAAGGGATTTTAAAAAGGTTTTATTAAAATAGATTCCTGGATTTACGTTCAACTTCCACGTTCTAAACAGTCGTCCAAATATATGTATTAAAAAGAGTCGGCGATAAAGACCAGCCTTTCTCACTCATTTATTAGTGGGAATATTTTCTGTCAATATTCTTGCAACTATCAATCTGATGCTGCTGTCCTCATAATAGATTTTGTTGCTTCTACAAGGTGTTTTGGATATCCTATTTTTTTTAGAATGCTCCATAGCAAGTTTCTATTTATACTGTCAAACGCTTTTAGTAGGTCTATAAAATCCAGGTGAGTTTCGCAATTAAATTCCCACCGTTTTTCAATAATCCTTTTTAAAGTAAAAAGGATTATTGAAAGGATCTGTAGTTGATCTACCTTTTCTAAATCCCATTTGATTTACAGAAATTAAATAATCGGCACTAATTTTTAATCTTTCATTCAGTATTCTTGCATGGATCTTATAAGATGTATGTAAGTGACTAATTCCTCTATAATTATTGAGATTTCCTGTATCTCCTTTCTTAATGAGCGCAATTACTTTTACTTGCCGCCATTCTTTTGGAATCTGTTTATTTATCCAACACATATTAGAAATGGAGAAGGATTGCTGCCTACTGTAAAAGAAACAGAGAACGAGACAATTTTATTAAATAGGGACACTTAACCATGTATTTCAAGAAGATGAATTGCTGTCTAAGTCAAACGATAGAGGATCTATGCAACCCTTGGGTTGCGCAGATAGATAGATAGATATTTATTATTCTGCAGGTAGGTACATACAACCTGGTGGCAGAACACTACAATTTACAATTTACACTACAAATACTAGCTTTAAATTACTTAACAATGTAACTTTAAATTATTTAAAGACATAATAATAATAATAATAATAATAATAATAATAATAATAATAATAATAATAATAATAATAATAACAATAATAGTAATAACAATAATAATAATAATAATAATAATAATAATAATAATAATAAAACTAATAATAATAAGCTAACAATAATAGCATTAACTACATTTTATGGTTGACCTGCACAGTTATTTTAAACTATTAAATACAAGACTACACGAATTTTTAATTACACTTCACTTTCACTGCACTTCACTTCACTTCACTTCACAACATTTAAAATTAACTTCTCCTTCTACTCCTATACTGCACTACACTGCACAGAGCGTCATCACACTTCAATACAATACTACTTTGAATATAACTATAGGAGAGATTGTCCCGGGCATTTGGTATAAAACTTATATTAGAAAGTAATTATATTTTGTAAACAAAGAGGCTAGTGTTAAAAACCAAATCAGAACTACGAAGCAGAAAAACAAATATTGGGGTATGCAAGAATTTATTAAATTTGTCAGAATTTGTGTAGAATGAAATAAGAGAAAATCGAGTAAAAAGAAGATGAGAATGTAGTTACCTGATAAGACGTGACTCGACGTACGCGAGCGAGGTCGTCTGACACAATAATAATAATAATAATAATAATAATAATAATAATAATAAAACTAATAATAATAAGCTAACAATAATAGCATTAACTACATTTTATGGTTGACCTGCACAGTTATTTTAAACTATTAAATACAAGACTACACGAATTTTTAATTACACTTCACTTTCACTGCACTTCACTTCACTTCACTTCACAACATTTAAAATTAACTTCTCCTTCTACTCCTATACTGCACTACACTGCACAGAGCGTCATCACACTTCAATACAATACTACTTTGAATATAACTATAGGAGAGATTGTCCCGGGCATTTGGTATAAAACTTATATTAGAAAGTAATTATATTTTGTAAACAAAGAGGCTAGTGTTAAAAACCAAATCAGAACTACGAAGCAGAAAAACAAATATTGGGGTATGCAAGAATTTATTAAATTTGTCAGAATTTGTGTAGAATGAAATAAGAGAAAATCGAGTAAAAAGAAGATGAGAATGTAGTTACCTGATAAGACGTGACTCGACGTACGCGAGCGAGGTCGTCTGACACAGCGCCGTTAGACGTCGGTGCGCCAAAGGGCGCCAACTCTGCGCGCGAGGCAGCAGGGAGACAGAAAGGAGACGGTAGGGCGACCGGAGGTACGGCGCGAGGCGACGGGGCGGTAAGGCGGCGAGGCGGTTTCATGACAGATATTTGGATTTCATCTCAAGCCCAAGCAGTTTCCGAGCGCGCCCGCGCCCACACCCGCGCCTACGTCACGCTTAGTTTTGGAGCGGCGTCTGCAGGCCCTCATGCAATATTCATGGGGCGCGCGCCCCAATGCACACTGTTCCCTAGCGCTGCATTTCGCGTAACACGGGGCCACTTTAATATTTTAGGCTTTCATAAGTACTTGGCGAGACGAAATTACTTCCGTATTTTAGAACGCCGGACAAATGAATAATATCAAAGCGACGGAGAACAAAAAAAGGCGGAACGGGTGTTCCACAAGGTTCACTCTTTGGACCGCGATTGATGTGGCGTTGATCCTGATTCCGGCTAATCGCCAACTTCCGCGCGGTTTGCCTGTGGGGAGGCGAATTTCGGGGTCGACGTCAGGTACAGCATCGTGGTTTCAGAAAGGGACGGTAGTTATCACCGCAGTGGTCATGCCACGTGTCTGAGTCCTCGCTGGCGTAGGCACCCGGAGAGTCAGCTGGCACAAATCAGGTCGGTTAACTGTTTCGTCCAGATAAACTGACCGGCGCCTCTTAAATAAGCTCGTTATTAAAACTGCCTACTTCAATTTGATATGCATTATGTATGAGTCGAGCCAGCAGTACGTGCAGGCGAGAGCGAGGGCGAGCAGGCAGGTAGGTGTGTAGTGGGGTGTGTGGTGGAATGCAAGAATGGATGGCGATACTAGCAGCGCGTAAAATATGCAAGAGCAGCGTTTACCGAACTAAATTATTCAGGTGCGAGCAAGCTATGCGGCAGTTGGGGAACTGAGGCAACCGCCACGACCGCCGCCGCCGCCGTCACCGTGTGTTCCAAGGGAAGAGACTGCGGTGCCGGCCTTATCTTCTGGCTCCGCATCGCTTCCACCGCTCCAGCTATTGCCGATGTCGCTGCCTCCTCCGTCAATCGCGTCGTTCCCGTCCACCCCGTCTCCTGCGTCGTTGACACCACTCCTACCTCCCCGTCAATCGTGTCACCTGTGTCAGCTTACGTCGAGTCACCACGTCTCCTCGTCGCTCACGTCCCTCCACTCGTCTACTCACCCTTCTTCACAAGGGCTCCCATCGCCCCGACCATCCACGCCGTCGTCCTCACCCTCCCCACTATCTCTCCTCCGCCATTTAGCCGCCCTCGCCGACTAAAACTACCACTCTAACCAAAACGACCTAACCTTCGCTGCCTCTACTTCACCGCTTCGCCCTTTCCTCACCACCGTCTCCGCCTCCATCTCCGTCTCCTCCGCCTCCTGCGTCACCGCCTCCTTCGCCACCGCCTCCTCCGCTAACGCCTCCTCCGCCACCGCCTCCTCCGTCACCGTACCCTCCGTCTCCACCCCACGCCTCCACCTCCACCTCCGCCTCCGTCTGTCTCCGTCTTCACCTCGGTCTCCGCCTCCGTCTCCGTCTCCACCTCCGCCTCCGCCTCCATCTCTGCCTTCATTTTTGCATCCGCCTCTGCCTCCGCTTCGGCCTCCAATCCCGTTTCTGCCTCCGCCTCTGTCTCTGGCTCCACCTCCGCGTCTGCCTCTGCCTCCGCCTCCGCGTCCGCCTCCCCTTCCATCTTGCCGTCTATCTCTGCCACCGTCTCTGCCTCCACCTCCGCGTCCGCCACCGACTCCGCCTCCTCTCTGCCGTCTACGCGCTCGACCGGTCGACCTCATCTGGGGCGTGTCGCGGCGGCGGCCGCGCTTCTGTATCGACTAACGGACAGCGCCAGCTTTATGAAGCCGCGCCCACTTTGCGGTCCCGTTCGGATTTACGAGCGAACGACCGAGGGCTCGCCCCTGCGGTCGCGAGCAGCGATGAGGCGAAGGGCAAGGGACTGCAGGTACCTAAGCAGATGAGACTTTTAGATTATTTTTGAGAAGAGAAAATAAAAGGCGACTTTCAAGATATGCGCCAGAAGGAAAAAGTATTTAAAATAAAAATCTAAATTTTTGCTCGTAGACCATACTGCCATCTGTACAAAAATCTTCATTCAATTAATTTGTGTTGTGTTTATATATTATTTATATACCGTCAGCTCACAAAAGAAGTGACACAAAAACTGTCATTATGTAGTGAAACTAAGAAAAGGGTTTAGAAACGTGTTTCTCGGGACATGTTTGAACATCGCGTGTCCATTAAGCCACGTATTATATCTACGTCCGCATTGCGCAATACGCTCCTGTACGGAGGGACTGCCTATGCCAAGGAGACAGGGCCAAACACAATGGCCTGCCCACTGACCTGAAGTAAATACCACAACCAATCTCACTGTTGGAATTTCATTAACGGCATGGTAGAAAGAACAACTTTAAATACCCAGGTTTGTTATACAAACCTCAGTTTTGGTGCGTTAGTTGGTTAATTGGATACAGTCGATGGTTATCATAGAAATCTTGTGGAAGTCCATACGGATGGGTAAAACATTTATTGTACAAGATAACTTTTGTATCTATTCTTAATTTAATTGGCTTAGTTTCGATATAACCGATGTGCGATGTGTATCTTTTTCCGTTTATTATTTGTCTTTAGTACACAGGTAGCGTACAGATACTTAGTACATAACGATGTGTAGTAATAGATACAGGATCACGGGATCGGTCAATTAATGGATTACACTAGTTTGCCAACGTTTCGGAATATTTTATTCCATCATCAGGGCTAACAAACAAAAAACCCAATCACAATAAATAAGGACAAACTCTTCTGAACAACAACATAAAAAACATGAATGAACATACATGTAGAAAAATAATTACACAGATAACTAAATAAATAAATACATATATACTATATATCTAAGTTAAGGTCATATAAAGGATACACACCTTACTAATACATATAGTGGTCAAACATAATCTTCCTCCACAGCACAACTCCAATACAGAGTTGCTGAAGCACCCACGTCCATAGCAGGTCCGACCATGGCCACGGCCCGAAAGAAAGTGAATGAAAAACCAGTGTATTGTCAGGACCACGTGTTAAGCAACTCCATGCCGGAACCATGCGTATCCGGTTTCATTATCATTATTCATTTATTTATTTACCTTTTTTTTTAATTTTGTATCTTTGCATCCGAACCCGTATTACGAAAAAAAAACAATTGTTAACAATTATTTGTATTACTATATTATTAATAAGGTACCCTTAATAGATATCTTGAGTATTGAGAGAAAATGTAAATCATAGTATATTACGTACTTCCGGTGAATGTGTGTTGATCTTATTTATTGTGATTGTGTTTTTTTGTTTGTTAGCCCTGATGATGGAATAAAATATTCCGAAACGTTGGCAAACTAGTGTAATCCATTAATTGACCGATCCCGTGATCCTGTATCCTACTACTTATTAACGGTCGTGATTTCTACAATGATGTGTAGTAATGCGAGAATAGCATTGTGGTGCTGTTGCTGCCGGCGTTCCGTCGGTGTCATTCGACTATTAGCCCCCTCGACTCTAAGCTTCAGGCCTCACAAAGCTGATTAGTTTCGAGTTCACTTTGAATCCATGAACAATGTTATCGTCGAATGAATTTCGACCTGCACATAACATTTATCTTCCGAATTTCAAGCCTCACTCGACAATATTTTTAACGGTGTTTGAGAGTACATATTTAGTGTAGAGGGTAACTGCGAAATATGTTCGTAATTTTGTGGTCAAACTTTCGGGTACCGAGAAATATATTAGGGAGTGGACGTTATTACTGAACACAGGTAGTTCCACTTTGAGAGGATGCGGGAATCAAGGGATGCTTTCATAGCAAATCTGCGAGGACGATCGCGCGAACCGCACACAGCTTCTGTACCAAAGGCACGTTACTGGGCGATGTTCCCTACTAATGGGGTTCTGAGGCAATAAGTAGATCGCATTAGATGTCCGCTTGAAAGGGGGCTGGATGAATTACGTTTGATACATTTATATTCGAGTTGCACTGAATCAGTTAATCGCATAAACTACAGAGAGTTAAAATGTTATTTTAAATAAGATTTTTTCTTAATTTTATTAATTATGAATGAAGTATTTTTCTCACCAAAAAAATGGTTGAAAAAGAAATTAGATTCCAAATTGTGACAATTGGCGAATTAATAGAAATTAAGAAATTGAGAGAACCATTTTGACTGATAAATCACAAGAAATACGTAATTTAAGAGAAAAAGAAGTAGAGAATATCGTGGCAGTAAAATTATGTAAAAGAAAGGAACCTAGAAATGTATCAATTAATGAAAGATATAATTGCAACTTTTTAATAAAAAGTCTCCTCTATTCTTGAGATTCAGAACACAACATTTTCAATATTGTACTACACGTTAACGATATGGATCTCTTTGTGGAAAATGTACTATTTAATGATACCTTGAACCAATACTCGACTAACTGATCTGACGCCGTTCAATGTTCAATTGAACCCGTTCTGATTTCAATGCTCAATTGAATCTGACGCCGCTCAATGTTCGAAAGGGAAGTGCATTTAAGAACGAACCTTTCGTTCAGAGTGAAAAGGAGTCATTGGGATATCATTCAGGCAGAATTAATTAGGGCATACTGGAGGCGTTAGCTATGATGTAGTTTTTAAGAAACCTGAACCATCACTTGGCAGTTCAAGAGAACTTCTACAATATTCCCAAAAAGTATAATCTGGAAATGTAAGCTATACATCTCAAATATAAGGTAAATAAATTATTTGGGATACAACACCTTCACATCAGCCGTTACCAATACTTCTACCGTCTCCCATTTCGACACCGCTATCGTTTTTCAGTTGGATGCTCTCTTTTCCGTAGAGAGAATTGTTGACACCTTTATAGGAATTATAGACACTCGTTACCATAATCGTCACCACCAAAACCATTGCCAACGTCATCGTCCCGTTTCTAATGCCACCTCCATCACCATCACCACCACTATTACCTGTAAGTTTACGTCAACGTAACTGTGATCTCTGTCACTCAATGCTGAAGTAGCTGCTGTAACTTTTCATTTCGGCAGAAAAAGTAAACTCTTCAACATTTTGTTCGCGGAAAAAATTGACTTGAAATAAATTTATTTTATAATGACAAATATTTCCGCTTAATAATTATGTTATGAACACGAATTGGATAGTAAACGTTTCTAGAAAAAACTAATATGAGAGCACTGCTTGGAATAATTACATTTTTGTAAAGTTTGTCTTTCTTCAATGCTTTGGTGTAAGTTGATCTTTTCTAAGCAGAACATTTCCTCTCGCTGTTCCCAAAACAACGAAATTCTAATGCATTGCATGTCATGAAAACTACATAAGAAGAGCTCGTGTCCTTTTGCCTTTATTTTCTTACTCGACAGCCAGAATCTTATAAAAAGGACTTGCTTAAATTAAAGGAGTTGCGTACTGTCTCCTCCCACGACGTCAACTTCTTCAGCCTCGGGGCGGTAGCGAAAAGTTGTTGGAAGCGGTGGCGTCGGGGAAGGGGTGGCGAAGGGGTTGGCAGGGCTACGTTGGAGGGGTGGCCCGAAGGGGTGACTGTGAAGGAGGAAGGAGAGGAGAGGAGAGGGGCGGCTGGATGGGATTGGTCTCGGCGCGGGCGACGAAGTAGGAACGTCCCCACAGGCGGTGAGGCCTGGGGAGCTGCTGGGGATGGGATGGGTGGTGCGGGCGGCAGGAACCGAGCAATGGTGACGGGGTAAGTGTGGGCAGCGAGGCGGCGGAAAGAGGGTTGGTAGCGGGGCTCTGGGGCCGGCGTTCGCCGGAGACGTCGCTAGCGGGGTTGGGATTGGAAGTGGGGTTGGCGTTCCTTCAGGATGGAGTGGTGAGGCGGGGTCTGGTTGATAGCATGGAAGGTAGAAGAGATGTTTGTTAGATACTTGAGTAAGGTTGGTTTGGAAGACGACCTTAATATTGGGGACTATGTAACTAGGACAGGTGTTGGTGGTAGGGTGACATTGGTAGCGGGAAGGTTGATGATTAGCAGGGGTGATGTTGGTAGGGGCGGCGCTGGTAGGGGCTGTGCTGGTAGGGGCTGTGCTGGTAGGGGCTGTGCTGGTAGGGGCTGTGCTGGTAGGGGGCCAGCTGGTAGGGGCCAGGGTTGGTAGGGGCTGGTGCTGGTAGGGGCCGTGCTGGTAGGGGTCAGGTGCTGGTAGGGGCTGTGCTGGTAGGGGCTGTGCTGGTAGGGCTGCGCTGGTAGGGGCCAGCTGGCAGGGGCCGCGCTGGCAGGGGCCGTGCTGGCAGGGGCGGCGCTGGTAGGGCGAAGCCGGTAGGGGCTGTGCTCGTAGGGGCTGTGCTGGTAGGGGCTGTGCTGGCAGGGGCTCAGCCGGTAGGACCGTGCTGGTAGGGACTGTGCTGGTAGGGGCGGCGCTGGTAGGGGCGGCGGGGGTCGCTGGTAGGGGCGGCGCTGGTAGGGGCGGCGCTGGTAGGGGCGGCGCTGGTAGGGGTGGCGCTGGTAGAGGCGGCGCTGGTAGGGGCGGCGCTGGTAGGAGCGGTGCTGGTAGGAGCGCAGCTGGCAGGGGCGGCGCTGGTAGCGGGGGCGTCGTGGGAAAGGTAGTGAGAGTGAGTTCGAACGCCGACGTCGGTAAGAGCCGAAGGGGCGGCGCGGGGAGGCGGGCGATAGGGGCGGTGACGGCGGAGAGACACCGGGGGAATGGGGGCGAAAGCGGCGCGGACGGTCGGCGCGGGACACTTTGCATCGTCGGCATTGTTTTTCTCAAACGGCCTCGCCGCCGGCAGTCGCTTGCAGCGCACTGGTAATGACGTTAATTGCGAGGCGCAAGTAATGGAGGTCGGCGGAGAGGCGGCGGTGGGGGCGGAAGCCTCTGCGATGGACGACGAGGGAGCCGCCTCCCGACGACAGGCGCGGAGGACGCCTCGATGGCAGCTCGTGCGGTATTAGAATGTGCTGCATTCTGTTGACCTTCGTTTTCGTTAAAAAAATCGTTTGTGAGCTCGATATTTGCCTTGCGTATATGTGTGAATGAAACATTCCTAAATTGTAAATTAGGGTGCATTGGTTTTGATAATAACGATATTTTTAACTTTAGTGCATTCCTTAAACAGCAAAAAAATATACGCTTTATGTCAATAAGTAATATGTCAATACACAATTCATGTACAAAGATTCAATAACAAGAATACATTTCCAAAATTAATGTTTTTATGATCTGTGTATTGGTACCAAATGTATGCTGAAATATAATTTCCGTGTAGATTTTTTATTGTAAACAGAACTCGGAATAACATTTTATTTATAGTTTTTCTTATAATAGTTTATAAAAGAGAATACTAGGTTATAAAAGTTTTTCCTAGAATAATTTGATGAAGAAAGTAATAAGAATTTGCTGTACATGTGATGTTCTATGCGTGTATACTATAATGCAATGGGTTATGGGTTGCATTTATGCCTTTGCGTATTATTTAAAATAATTGAAGAGTAATGAGCATTTAACGTATTGTATATTTCAGAAATTCTTAATGAAGAGGTATTTTACTATCTTATTCTTATATTCTTCTCAATTTAACTTACCTCAGCGTAGGCATAGAAACATCAATTACGCTGGAAAGCCGAACACGCATTCCCCAGTATTGAAATGCCATTTACGCGCTTCTCCTAACAATTTTCCTCCACATTGAACTACGCCCTACGAGCCCCACAAAGAGGCTCGAAATAGGTCACAATGCGCGGGGGCGAGAGTGGGCCCTCGGGGAAATTGCGGGGCGGTTCGATGCGCACTTGTCGTCGAGAGCGATGTCGGCGACGATAGGACAAGTGGCGCGAGGATACGCGTCAATAGGCGGCGAGCGCGCCGCCGGCGCACGCTTCAGCGTTTGCCATGGAATAGGCATTGACAGACCCCACGCCACGCCCCTCCGCGCTGTAGCGCTCACCCGTAAAAGGGGCCCTTCGTCAATGCGGCGATGCGCATATCGCGATCGCTTTCCGCGTGGAAAAGGCTACCGCTGGCTCCGGGAAATACCGTTCAACACACGACGATTCGCCTCCGCCTCGGCGGCGGCGATGATGTAACGGTTAGCGTATCGGGTTGTTATACCCAAGCTCGCGGGTTCAAACCCGATCGATTTTAACGGGCGAACAAATCCTTCGTACGCCTTCCTTCGGAGGGGAAGTAAAGCCGGCTGTCCCATGTTAGTAGATTTACTGCATGTAGAAGATCTTCAAACCTAAATGAAGCCTCTGAGCTAAATTCAAATTGTCTATTTCGTCGCCCAAGTAATACCTTCTTTTTCCCCTAGTAGGTGAAAGGAGCGTAACGAAATTTGCGTGGTCAGACGGAAGAGCAGGCCTCATGGCCTGAGTCTCGCCACGTAAAATAAGGCATTCATTCAATTCAATTCAATTTAATTCAATTCAAATAGGTATATAAGAACTTGCTGACAATCAAAACTGTATGTATTGAGGCAAACGTTCGCCTTCTATTTCGGTCTTTGTTTATCGCTTTGTCTGCTTTCGTTCCATTTATTAGTTTTATTTATGTACTTTAAAACATTTTAAATATATTTATTTATGTATTCATTTATCGAAATTGAGGATGACCGGCAAGGTGACAGGGCTTGGGATTTTGGCATTGATGGACCACCTGCGTTTGGCTTAGACAAAGGATTGATGAACCACCCACACCTTACAGGCCATGGTTGCCCAGTTGTGGTCACTGTCGCTTGAGACATTGATGTTTTCCAGGTATTAGACATGGAGAGTAGGCCTCCATAACGCTCAGGCGTAAAATAAATCCCATCGTCAATGCAGCTGGGCATTTCGCGGTTGCTTGGTCCCTGGGTAAGTGAATGGCTAACTTCAGGAAATACTACAAAACATAAAATTCTTAGTCCCGACTGAATTCGATGTTTCTTCATTTTACGAACGACAAAGATTTACACAAAACCGGTAAAGTGATTATTCTTAAACATCGATTAGTGCAAGTTAATATAAATTTAATATTTAGTTCCGCTAATGAGACTTTGAGATTGACTTCCCAGTTAGGTCATCTACAAGTTTCATTTTTGGATTTGGCCTCTTGATTTTGTAATATTTTTTTACAACTGTTGCATATATGCTTAATTACAATTATTTAGTCACAAATGTATTTTGAAAACAGTTTATGCTCTATTTTTTTATTTTCACCCCGCTGGAGCTTAAAACGAAGCTTTGTCAGTGAACTGCACTAGGGTGGTTCTGTCAATCTCTCACCACCTGGCAATGACAATGGTCTGGTGCTGGGGAGTGAAGCAAAATAGACAATAGTGTTAAACACTTTTCTTAGCTCCGGAATCACACTAGTGTATGTCATTAATACAGCACAAAACTGGATGTATTGTATTAAACATATCTTAACGGTATTACACGAATCTCCTCTTTCTATCAGTCCGTACTGTCAAACGTTTTTCTTTTAAATTGAGTCGACTATTTCTTTCAACTTACTTATTAATTTAAAATGCATATTAATTAATTTATGTTCCTGAATATGTGCATACATTTATTTATCTGTCAGCATTATCGGGTTACCGGCAGAGAGGCGCGCTTCGGCGTACCCCAGGGAATGGCATTGACGCAGCGCGGGGACGAACCTTCCTTTACATTTCATGAAAGGGAAACCTCGTCAATGCGGCTGGCCGTGTAATGTGCGCTAATCGCCCGTGGAATTGAATGGCTGGAGAACGAAATGGTTCCCAAAATGCCATAAAACATTAATCTTAGCCACTGGGCCCCAGAGAGGTGCAGGTAGAGATTGCAGGTTGAGGATTTATCCATTTATCTTTAGTTTTTCATTATTAACAATATTTGATAATGAATTCTGATATTTAATTTAATTTAATTAATAATCTCATGCTATAATATCACAAAATAATACTGATAAAGAAAAATAGTAAATTCTATAAGATGAGTTCTACACATGAGTAATTTGAGAAGGGAAAAATTACATACTTTCCTTCAGTAGATGAGCAGGTGTTTCTAATGTAATTTTGCCGTTTTTGAAGAGAAATTTCTTGAATATTTCTATACCCTCCATAAGGTTGTGTTAAAAATGAGCGGAGGCGCTGAGGATAGTACTTAAGTGTGACCAAAGAAAAAAATCTTTGTTTTTCGGATGCATACCAGAAAAAATGCACATTTGTGAGTTGTGGCAAATGGATGCAAATTACGACAGCTTTGTATTGCGCGTGGTCGTGCAATCGCGCCAGTTAGAGACTATCAGAACCTTAGACCGCCAGCTGGCCGTCACAATTGCAGTGCACTCACTGTTCACTAATATCTCTAACGGCATCTCCAATCTACATCTACATTTGGAGTCTTAGAAACGCATATGACGTTGCGACGATATAAAAATTTACAAAGAATTTATTTTCGTAATCTAAGCTTCATAAGCCGATACCCAAAGAAGTTATTTATTTCTAGAATTATGAGAAATATGCCAGTAGTTTTTTCTCAATTCCGGGTCAATGACCCCCATCTCGATCAGGTTTTCGTCCAGTTTCCCTGATCCATTGAGCAAATGCTGAGATGGCCCCTTGTTTTTTTCTGGACATAAATGTAACTTCATTTTCTGTGCACGTCTTCTAGAATTCAGTGGGAAATACAATTATTCAAATTATCGTTTCCATGTTGTCGCGGCGGAAGTAATAAGGCCAAAATTTATTGCTTATTTATCCTTGAAAATATATTTTATTACATGGGAGTTTTTTTGTTTTTTTTTCCTCCCTTTCAAAATTCAAAATTTATTGCTTATTTATCCTTGAAAATAGATTTTATTACATGGGAGGTTTTTTCCCCCTTTCAAAATTTAAGTAGTATATGACTTAGTGTAGGGATCACAGAATTTTGAAAATGTGCACACAATTCACTTTTCCCCATAGCACGTCATACGCAGTTTTTAACTGTTTTTTTGACGTAAAATAAATAAATAAATAAATAAATAAATAAATAAATAAATAAATAAATAAATAAATAAATAAATAAATAAATAAATAAATAAATAAATAAATGACTCTTATTGTAGTTACGTGATGATGCCTAGCTAATAAATTAGAATTAGACCGCTGCAATTAGAAGAAAGTTTTTAGAGTTTTCATGAAATATCTTCCGAACGTTTAAATTTCATTCGAACTCTAAAACAAAATGCAAAAAATGGGACTAATATCTGATAAATGAACAAATCTCTGTTACCGTTTTCGAACGTTGTGACGATCCAAAGCTTACAGTCAACTTTGAAATGAAATTAGTTTTCCGAAAATAAACTGTGTTCACCGCTGACCTATCTCAAGTTAATGGTAGCTTCATTAATCTTGTCATATATTTTAGTAATAAATTCTCTCCCGTATTTCTAAGAACCCCGAGATACCACAATTGATGGTTTTGATTTTGAAAATGTTGTATCACGAAAAAATAATTCATTCACTACATCTGCATTACAACTTCATAACGGATATGTAGATTAAATGATCAAATCTATATATGGGTATTGATTTTTCCAGGAACGTTAATTGCTATGATCACTAACTCCCTTTTGTATACTGAATGTTTTATCTCGAGATACTTGGGTGTTCCTCCCTAGCTAGATACTGAAAACCGTCGCCAGCCTACAGATCGGTTTGTGGGTATTTTCCCCACCACGCATCTCCCCAAGTGGATCACTGTCAAGGGATGACAAGCTCTAAGCTCCCAACTATTCTCCAGGCATGTGACGTGCTGTTGGGCAATTAAGTATATGTGGTAAGGACACGAAAGAGGAAGAAAATATTGAGCGCTATCCGTGGCCGCGTTGTTATGGTACTGCCCCTGCAGTCGCCTGATACTGATCAGAAAAACAATAGAAATCTACCAATTGGAGCAACCAGCAGCTAGAATTCTCAACACCAGCTGATTTCGATTTTGCTAGCTAGCATTGAAAATTCGCCGCGGTTGGGACTCGAATTCAACGACCCCAAAAAGTCAGTGGCTGGAGAGACAGAGCCAACGCCTCTGAGCAACCGCAGCTGGTCCCCGAATCTAGAAGCTGCATCATACTCCTGGCCCCACTCCGCTTGCCGACGCAGTGTAGCGCGTCTTTCTTCCTCGCCGATCCGGCGCGCCCAAAGACCCTGCGGGGGCGGCAAAGACCGCAAAGGCAGGACACCGCGGGCGGGGGCGGACCGCGCGCGACGCTTCGCCAAGGCGGCGGCGGCGGAGGGGAGAGTTTGTTTACGAAGAGCGCGAGATAAAGGAAACGCGGAGGCGCCGCCGCCGCCGCCGTCTGAAAGGCGAATGAGGAGGCGCGCGGAAACAAACATCTCGAGACTCTAGGCTGCGCCTCCGAGGCAGGCCCTTCCCGACTCGAGAGCGCGGCCCGGCGCGGCCCTGCCCGGCCAGCCCGGAACGCGGCTGCCCGCGCCCTCTTGCCCGTCCCGCCACGCCACGCCCACCGCAATTCACCCCGCGCCCCGCCTCGCCCACCCGCTCCTCCCCCGCCCGCCTGCGCGCCCTTCTCGGCTTTTCCCCATCTTGAAACTCTCCGCTCACTCCAGTCCTCCTCCTCCATACCTAACTCCCTTCCGCCCAGCTCCTTCCCGTTCACATTTTTCATTTGTCCGCTCCTCCCCGCTCTGCTCCTCCCCACTACCGATTCTCCCCGCTCCCACTCCTTCCCGCTCCCGCTCCTCGCCGCTCCCACTCTTTCCCGCTCCCGCTCCTCCCCGCTTCCGCTCCTCCCCGCACCCGCTCCTCGCCGCTCCCACTCTTCCCCGCTCCCACTCTTCCCCGCTTCCACTCTTTCCCGCTCCCACTCTTCCCCGCTCCCACTCTTCCCCGCTCCCACTCTTCCCTGCCTCTACTCTTCCCTCGCTCCCACTCTTCCCTGCCTCCCCACTCTTCCCCGCTCCCACTACTGCCGCTCCCACTCCTCGTCTCTCTCGTTCCTCACCGCTCCCACTCTTCCCTGGGCTCCCACTCTTTTCCTCGCTCCCACTCTTTCCTGCCCCCACTCCCTCCCCGCTCCCACTCTTCTCACCTCCCACTCCTCTCAGCTCCCACCTCCCAGCTCCCACTCCTCCCAGCTCCCACTCTTCCCACCCCCTCCCACCTCTCAGCTCCCACTCCTCCCAGCTCCCCACTCCTCCCAGCTCCCACCCTCCCCGCTCCACTCCCCGTTCCCACTCCCCGCTCCCACTCCCCGCCTCCCACTCTTTCCCGCTCCCACTCTTCCCTGCCCCCACTCTTTCCCGCTCCCACTCCTCCCTGCTCCAACTCCTCCCTCTCACTCCTCCCCGCTCCCACACCTACCCCTCCCCCGGTCCTCCCCGCTCCATTCTTCCCCGCTCCCTTTCATCCAGCTTCTCCCTATCACGCTTATTTCCGTTTCGCTCGTCACTGCAGCAGATCTATCAATTTCACTATGACTCTTTCGCTGTCCCTCCTCGTGTCCTCGCTCCTGCCTGCTCTACGTCTGTTCTCCGCAGAGCACTCCTGCTTCGCCTCGTCAAATCCCCTCCCCGCACGAATAACACTTCCCAGCCTCCATGTACCTCGCCTTTCTCTTCATCTCTTCGACCCTTCCCTCCCGTTCTCACAACTTCTCGTCCTTCAGCGCTCTGCTCTCTGAGTCTCATTCAACATGCTCTGTCTTTCCCTCTCCTTTCCGTATCGAACCTAATCCATTCCCCAAATACGGTAGCGGTTCATTCCCCGCTCTCGAGGACGGCGCGGGTTTGAAAACGCGCGTTCCAAGAAACACAGCTCCTGGACGCGAATCAAACCTGCCTTCTTCGACGGCAATCGATACAAGGTGAACGAACACACTAACAAATGCACAAAGGCGGGGGGTTCATTCGTGGCGTAAGCAAGCGAGCTTTAGAGGTCGCATCACAAAGCGATGTAATGCTGCGCAGAGTACAATAAGGTTTGTTTAAGTTATTGTGTTATTTCTGAGAAGGGCGGCGTATTATTAGAGGAGATACTACAAATTTGATTTATCCGCAGACGGTTCGCTGGGTGGGTGGGTGGGGGGGCTGCCGAGCGCCCGCAAAAGAGCAGCGGAGCTCGACGGTGAGGTGGGTGGGGCGGGGCGGGGCGGGGCGGGGCGGAGGAAGATCGCGGTTCCCCCGAGAGAACAATGCCCCGCCAGGGCACCTCCCCGCGAGGCCCCTTTGCGGCGCAAACGCGCGGCGGAATTTCTCGCTGCGAGTTGGGGCCTCCGCGGCGGCGTTTCGCGCGCGAGTTGGAAACACTTCTGCGCCCGCGCCCGCGCCGCCGCACGGAGCTTCTTTTCACGGGCGGCTGTTTAGAGACAATTGATTCGCTCCAGCGCTCCGCTGCTTGCATCACGGCCTCCCCCGCATCTGCCTCACGCGCCTTCTCCAACTCCGTCGTCCCCGCCGCGTGCGTCCCGCCTCCCGTTCCGCCGTGCTCCAAGTCCTTCGCCCCTCTGTTGTCACCGCCCTCCACGTCGCCTCCGACCCCCGCCTCTCGCACTACTGCCTCCCGTTCTTTCCGCTTTCTGGCGTCCCCGCCTCTCGTTCTCCCCGGTTCCCGTTCTCCCCTCGCCCCTCTTCCCGTTCTGCCCACTTTCTGTCCTCCCCGCTTCCCATTCTCCTCTCTTCCCTTTATCTCCTCTTCCCGTTCTCCCTTCTTCCTGTTCTGCCCACTTCCTGTCCTGTCTGCTTCCCGTTCCCTCCTTTTCCCGTTCTCTCCTCTTCGTTTTCTCTCCGCATCTCGTCCTCTCTGCTTCCCGTTCTTCCATTATCTTTTGCTCTCCTCTTCCCGCTCACTCCTCTCCTCTCTTCCCATTCACTCCTCTCCTCTCGTTCTTTCCGCTTCCCATTCTTCCCGCTTCCCCTTCTTTCCGCTTCCCGTTCTCCCCTCTACCCGTTCTCCCCTCCTCCAGTTCTCCGCGTGTCCTGTTCTCCCCGCTTTCCGATCTCCCGGTCCCATCGTTCCCCATTCTCTCCGCTTCCATTTTCCATACATTCCACCGTCTTCATCTCCCCCGTCGCCCTTTCCCTGTTCCCCGTGCACCGACAACCCGCTCCCGTTCTTCCATGCCTGACATCTCCGGCTGCGCCCTCCCCCCCCGTTCTCTATAGTGCCCCCTTTCGTGCAAAGTTTTCGCTTTTTCCCACCGCACCGCCCTCCTCCTCGCTCTTCTCGTCGACCTCATCGAATTGCCACCCCGCCACCACAAATGCAGCAACAATCAGCTCGTACACATCTGAATACAAGTCAGTCGCGATATTCCAGATATCGTAAAGCTTAACCAGTTGAACTCTCTATAAATATCGAAGAATGTAGGTGTCAAGTATCAGAAAGTTTGATATTTAAGAACCTTGGTTGTAAAACAGCCTATCTTGCAAGGAATGTTGAGTGTTTCCATTCCCAGCGGGCGATTGACTGTACGTGATTGATACGTCAAGTTCAAAGGGCCAGCACAACTTTCATTGTCGACAAGAACGCTTAAAAGAGAGAAACCGAATCATGTGGCAATGAACAATTCAGCAGATCTCGACTCGATTTTGGAATCATGAGGACGTGCAAACATATCCGGAAAACTTGCACTCTTCAGAATTTTAACTATTTGCGATGTCTTAATTTTGGTTGATCTTAATCTTGTTCATATTGTATGTTGCAAAAACGTAGATTTAAGCTATTTGTTGATACTTTCCCATTTTTGCTAATTTTGCAACTGCACATACACAAATGCCCTAATGTGTGTACATAAAAAGCAGTTGACGCTTCATTTGTCTCTCATAATAACGTACTATTTGATTTTCGTACTGAAGTGTGTTTAACTACTTTTAGACAGAGACTTCATTAATGAAACAAGGACACATGGCAAGTGGCAACCAAAAATAACTTATTAAGATTAATATCCCTCTTTTTTCTTTCAAAGCCATCTCGACCCACATGGTTCAGCACTGCTTTTGTCGGTAAAATCCTCATCCACATTTTACTACATTATTTAACATACATCAAATCTCAAGTATTACATTTGTTAAAGGTGTAACGTACTCTGTTTAATCCTGTAAAATAACTTGTTCATTGTCCACTTCTGAGGTCAAATTCATATTTATCAAGATATTTTAACAGCCGTGTGAGGTGACGTTCTAAGGAGAGCAGCAACATATTATGATTTTCGTCGCATTTTATCTGAATCACTCAGAATATTGAAGTAATTTTATTGTAACAAACGATTTCAAATTTTTTGTAAATCCACACATTTATTCCGATTTATAAGTTATTCTCATTTTTATCTATTTTCCATCTGGCATATTAAACATTTTCGAATTTAAACTATATTTCTCAAAGAAAAATACGTATCAACAGTTCAACACAGACTACCATATATAAAAAACAACTCAAGGATATATTAAAACACATTATATTCTGAAATTAGTTTCCTACTAAATGATGGCGAATCAAATATTTATGCTCACATTCATGAGCATCTTGAATCATTCTTAGGTCTTCTGTGTTTAATTTCTATCTATAATTTTCTATATTTTTTGTCTAAATTTTTATCTATACATTTACGGCGATTAGGGTAGAAAATAACTTATTAGGTTCTAACGACTTAATAAAACATGAAAATCTGATTTACATAAAAACATGACTTAAAATAAGACATCTATCACCAGAATATAATGTTAAAAAAATTAGAAAAACTAAGAAAAACATTTTTTAAATAAATAACACTAAAGAATCCCGCTTTTATATTTATCTATTGTTTGGAACAATATATACATATATATATATATATATATATATATATATATATATATATATATGGCAGTAGCTGGCATCTTTAAATAAAATATTAAAATAACTGAAGTCGAATCAGTTAATTTTGTCTCTTTACTCGTGTAACAAAGCTTAGGACTTCAGTTGGGGCGCCGATCTCTTCGCGCAGCCCTCCCAGCAGTTAGTTGTGCAAGGGGATGCGCACCTCGGCCGCACAGATAACCCGCATAAAGACTGGCTCCTTCCGCCTTGCCCCCGGCGCGGGGGCGTGAAGCGGGGCGAAGGGGGAGGGGAGGGGAGGCGGCCGCGAGCGCGCGCACTTTTGCGCCGGGCGACGCACAATGGCCTCCCCCTGCCCCCCGCGTCACAATACCCGGCTAATGACGAAGAAAAGGGAAAGACAATTGGCGCAATGTTATCTTAATAATGAGCTTCCCCGTCCCGGACGCCACGCGCTGCCCTCCCCGCTACGCTCGCCTTACAACGCCCCGCCCCTCGCGATGCTCATCACGCACCGACCCTCCTTCGTCTCATCCCATCCCATCCATCCCATCCATCCCATTCATTGCATCCCATCCCATTCCATCCCATTCCATCATCCATCATTCCCATCTATCGCATCCATCCATCCCATCGCATCGCATCCCATCCCATTCCCATCCATCCCATCCCATTCGCATCGCCATCCCATCGCATCCCATCCCATTCCATCCATCCCATCGCATCCATCCATCCATCCATCCATCCCCATCTCATCATCCCATCTATTCCATTGCATCATCTATTCATCCTATCCATCATCCCGTATCATCTATCCATCCCATCATCCTGCCGATTTTCCCTCCCATCACGCACCACATATCCTCGTCTTTCTCGCCCACCCATCCTGTAACGTCACTCTCCATTCCATTCGCACCAACGGTTCCCATCGTTCACATACCACCGCTCTCCGTCCCATTCTCATCTCATCCCGCAATGTCCCTTCCCACCCAATCTCGTCACATTCCCACCCATCCCACAACCCTCCTCTCCTGCAACAGAATCCAGACCTCATCCTCAACGTTCCCCGTCTCATTCCATCTCACATGCCTTTTTGGTCCCTCCGCTCGCCGCCCTTCTATCTTCTGATCTACAATTCTTCCCCGATACCCCCATTTCCCGCCCCCTCCGCATCTCAATTATTCTCGCCACGTTTCTCAACTCTCCTCCGCATTAGCACATCTGACTCTACACCTCTGATCGTCTCGCTCCCTTGTGATCCAAGACTGTCTTAACCAATTCTCGCTCTCTGTCTTCACCCCTCCGCCTCCAAATGGACCACCACGCCGAGGCATGTCCCTCCTTTTATCACTTCACCCCGACAAATCCTTTCCGCCTTGCCTCACCCATGACACTTAGCTTGACCCGCATTTTCCGACCAGCCTAACAATCACTGCTTTTCCCTCCTCGCCTGGATATTCTCAGCACGCCTCGCCTTCATCTCTACACTTCACCTTGTTCTCATCCTCCTCGCTCTGCTTTACTCCCAGACCTGCCGGGCCCCTTCGAATACCGCCCAGCCGCACAATCTCTTCCCCGCTCCGCCCCATTTCGCCCCTTAGGATTCCCCCTCGCGCGCGAAGATTGTTCTAACTGTTATTACCGGATTACAAAGAAGATCAAGTGGCGAGATACAAAGTAAGGAACACGCGCCGGCGGGCCGGGGGCGGCCGCGTGCCAGGGGAGCCCCCGCCCTGGAAGTGTATCTCCGCCCGCAGCGCGGCGCCCCCTTCCGCGTCTTTTCACCTCCGAGGGGCTGCACTCGCTTCGCCAGCCTCGCCGTCTTAGCGGCTCTCGGTGGAAAGGCCGCCTCTTGCTGCCTCAGGCCCTCCCGGCCGTTTGTCGTCTCAGGGGTGGAGATTACTGGCGACCAGGAAGCCCAGAAGTAAAGGCGAATACTCGATCTAACGAGCCGAAACCGGGAGTGGTAGCTCAGTGCATTAACTGATGTCACTGCAGCGCCTCTGACCGGGAGGTCCTAGGTTCCCACTCCCCATGGCGGCAGTATTTGCGACACTTGTTTTCCAGCTAGGTCGAATTCAGTCGCTGTCTGGAGGAGAATTCTAGCGATTACCTGCTCTGATCGGTAGTTTTCCGTGGTTTCTCCGATCAACACTGGGTGAATGCCTTACCATACGGGCCACGACCGCGCGCGATCTGTCTTTCCTCTTCCTTGTCCTATCCTCTCCTCACATATACCTCTACCACATATTCTGGGAGACCGGTCGGGGGCTTAGAGCTTGTCCAGGCTGGGGCGGTGCCCCGCTTGTGGGAGAGTCTTGGTTAGGGGGAAACCCCCCTAGCCGACGGTAGGTCGGCGCCGGATCTCGCCATCCAGCGGGGGAAGATCACCGCCATCTCCCGAGAAATAAAACATGCACTACACTAACGTGACTAATGACCACAGTAGTTGACGCGCCCAGAAACACGAAAAAATCAATCAATCAATCAATCTAACGAGCCGAAGAATTTTGAGTGTGCTCTAACTGATTCAGCTTCCCCAAATTCCATTCTGAATCGCTGGCAGTTGTAGTAAGTACAAGTCAGTGTTATTGAAGTAATCTCATGGTCTGATAAGGAAATGATCGAGGGAAATATGGATTTAAACTACTTTCCAAGGGTGATGGAATATTGGGCCAGCGAAAGTGAAAAGCAATTGCAGCTTCACCGTAAAGCCCTTGCACTTTACCACTTTCGGCACACTCCACTGACAGTTTTTCGTTTAACCTGCATAGTTTAATCTTATCTACTACCATATCTCACCTTCCTACATCATGTTTTTGCTCTAACTTTTATTACTATCGGTGCGACACAATTGCTTTCATTATCTAATTTTACCCATTTGACTTCTTAGTAGTGCATTTTTTCTCCATCATTTTATTTTTCACTTTATCTCACCATTGTCTAATTATTTTTGTTTTTTAGAATTTAAAACTATGAGTTTCATTTTTTACACTTCATAACTAATATTCCTGTTATTGCTCTCGAATTTTCTGTAATTCGTTCTCATAAAAATACAAAATCTAAATAAAGCTGTACAATTTTTCGGTTGATGTAACTACACGGTTTAACAAAATATGATTACCATTTCATTTTTTCTGATCTTTGTCCGAATTTTCTTTTCTCTATTGTGGTCTGCGTCATCAACATTATCCGGCAAATATCTTCTTTCTCAATTTCCTGCGACTTCTCTTTGTAATGGCTTGCTCTAAGTAGCTATAATCGTATTTCGCGCTAGTCGCTCGGAAGTTAATGCCAGAGGTTACGCCTTTTTCTGGAACCCAGGTAGGGGAGAATAGATGGAAATTCAGATCAGGACGACTTTTATATCGTGGTGTCGGAGCCAAAAACAAAGAAATTTAATTTTTTCTCCCCTGCACATATTCTCGCGTTGTTACTTTTTGTTCGAGGAAAAGAAAAAAACAATTTTTATGTAAAGGAATGTTGTTAGGAAACGCGAGTACTTAAACGCTAGAGTTAATTGCATATGAACAAACAGACGTTAAGCTGTTTACAGGATCGGAGAATATCCCTTTTGAATATTCTTCCACCGATCTGTTCGCACTCTAGGCCCTGCGAATTTAAAACTTATATTTTTAATTTTTATGGTACTTTACATGAAGACCTTGGGACATTTTCAAACTTTCTCCAAATACGACTACAAATTTTCCTTTCTTTTTTTGCAACTTTATTTCATTGAATTTTATTACATGAAAGTATGGATCTTTTCTTCGTGTGATTTCCAGAGCACACAGGTGCGCACTTTGGTAAAGCCGTTCCCCGCCACCCGTATCGCCTCACAGCAGGCCGCGTCCAGCACCTCGTCACCCCCTCCCTCGGGCTCTACAACCGAGTGAGGGGGGGGGGGGGATCATGCGAAATTTCCGCCATTCTCCGTAATTGGCCCCTCTATTTACCGAAGTTAATTAGCGCCGATGGAGAGCGCGACGGTGGGGGCCTCCTGCCAGCTATCACGCCGTCTCTGTTTACGAGCCCATTCTTACGCAACATTGAATAAATGTTGATCAAAAGGGGAGCGAACCAGCAGGATTACTTACACTCGGCTTCAAGATGACGCTTCGCAAAAGCCATTAAACGTGCGGGCCTCCGTAAGGCACACGCTGTGAGTCCCAGAGGTGCTACCGCTGAGGTAGCGATTGGGGACGCCATGGCAGTTTCTGCAGCGTGCCACGCAAGGCTCCAGGGAGAGATGCAGGGGGCTTAGGACAAAGGCGTGTGAATTGTGTCCTTTGCGCAACTCTTTGTTTGGATGTCGTAGGGGTTTTGCTAGGTCTTTACATATGACGTTACAGTGGGAAGGGTGGTTCTGACTTAAAATGTCTCTCAAGATGAAGTGTGGTGACTGTAATTTACTCGATTCTTTCAAGGTTTGATCTGATCTACTAGGGGAAATTACCTCCAAATGAAACATTTTTTGAGGTAGTATTGTGGTGTAATTTCCGGCAAAACAATTTTTTAAAGTAATTGCTATATTAATTCAAATCATCCGAATCTCAAATTAAGCATTGCATCAATAATTTTTTGTGAATATTTAGTGACCTTATCCCCGTGCAGAAAAGTGATACAACTTAAACAAATATCGCTTGTTATCCCTAACCAATAACGCGCGAGATTGAAGATGAGAATTCAAACGCAGATAAATTAAATATTGTTTTGAATTGTTTCCATTAAAGTGAATGAATTGTGTTTACTGTTATATTTTGCTGCAGCTCTCAGGCAGTAAACGTTATTGTAAGATTTTACTCACAATGATGCAAACTTGTATATTTTGAAGTTATTATGATAGTTCAACATGCTAGAGCGAGATATCCACACAACTCTAGAGAAAACTTAATTACAAAATTAATCCTAAAAGTATAAAACGAAGTTGTACATTTATTCATGTGACAGTTCCCCTGACAATTAACCAACTCCATATGCACAGCGTACATGGATGCGACATGTAAATGAAATAACCGTGACTGAATCAGAATGTGATCTTATACCAACTTCTGAATGACTAATATTAATTATCAGTGAAAAAGTAAAATATTGAATATGGTAGTAGATTTTGCTTAGCTCAAAATCGAACCGAGGACCAACAAAAATATATTTAATAAACACACGATAAAGTAAACTGATGTTCACATCATATTAAGAAAAAAACGTTTCAGTTAACCGAGTACTTGTTTGCAAAGTTTGACGAAACTCATAAAGGTAATGAATTTTTAACTTGAGCTGTATATGTAACTCATGCAATCAGTTGAATTATGAGATGGGGCGCACATACTGTGGGGTTAATAGACTATTATGATAAATATATAACCGCGCAACGCGGGATAATAATCTAGCACTAGTCCGCTAATAGTAGTTGAAATAAAATCACTTCTCTAAAGCCTGATTTCAAAAGCACCTATGCACATATTTCCTGAAAATAAATAAGTGTATTCATTTCCATTACACAAATATACGCATGTTGTAAATATAAATGTATAATATGTATAATAAAATAGTATGAATTTCTTTTTAAATTGTAAAATATCAATTTGGGTTGCTTGTGGTTGCTTACGACTTCTGTAGTTTGAAGCAACTTTAAATAAGTATCTTTTTAAATCACCTAGTTATTATTAAAATAATATGAGAGATATAGAAGCCATCTACGACTTATTTTAAGGAAGACTCAAAAACGCTCATCCAAGTATTGCTGTCTGGGAGGGTCACGATCTTGAAAAGGAGTTTACCTCGTGAGACGACCCGACGCAGGAGGCAACAAGAGCAATTACACAGGTCTCCCGGGCAAGGGAAGTGGAGAAATCGACAGTGCGTCACCGAATTCTTCCTCCGAGCGCCCGAAAGTCGCCTCTGCGCCCTTGACGTCGGCTGTAATTACATCTCCCGCGCCTGCATCCGCGGGTACCACATTGAGATGACGAGGCGGAAGTTCAAAGCAGTTTGGAGAGCCTATTGGGTGACATAGCTCCTGTGCGGACGAGATTCAAATAATTTTACTTCTCTTGAGTCCTACGGAAGAGCGTCAGTGGTTTTGCAATAAGGGCTCAAAGGGTATACCGTAAATACAATGTAGAAATTTTAATCGAATGTTGTTGAGTATTCAATTACTGAAAAATTATATATAAAGTGGAGCATGAATAATTAGAACATCGAAAATCCTGACCGTCAATAATATAGGTTTGAATTTAGCGAAGCAAAAACGCATAAAATGGATGCAAGTACGTACATATTTGTTTAAAAGCGTGACACTACTAATTAATTACATAATTAATATAGACACTGTGTTTTGTTGTAGGCATAGATTTACTATATAAACTCGACCCACTTTTTTCGGGTCATTTGAGATCCGAAGACATCTACCGACCACCCTATTTATAGGTTAAATTCAAAACTTCCGACAATTTGATAATCACCAAGGGTCACAATTAATGTGGATTATTGACGTTTTAATATAACGCACTTTACGTTTTTATGTAAAAGAGTAATGAATATTTGAAAATAGTAGAAGCATTTCTGAATGTTTAAATCATTTTCGACAGTGATACATAATATGCAGCTATTATTGAACATGCGTTGTAAAACGAAGTTTACTGTTTAGATATTCCCATCAGTCCGTCAATTTTTTTACTTGTGTATACTGCGTAGCTGCATGTAAGGATAAATTTGAAGCTATAGTTTTTAAATGAACAGGATTATTTTATATGTAATAATTTGCAATACGTTGCAATCAATACCGAATCTAAGTACACTTCTTGTGAAGAAATTCAACGCTCCCAAATGTGTCTCAGAAAAGTGGTTAGCTCTTGATTGTTGTCAGCCTTTTATCAACAGATACATTCATCACAATAAAAGCGTAATTTTTTGAAAAAATATAGACAATTATGAAATGAAAGCTGAAAGAGTAAAACAAATGAAATTTCAGATTTTTGTTAACGAAATTCGTCAGAAATTTCTAATCTTCTATAGTTTTGAATTAATAATAGAAATAACTATGAACAAAAATTCTGAAAAAACTTGTTTGTTTCTAGAAGCAAATAATGAATGATATTTAAAAAGAAAGAAACTTTACTATTTAAGAGAAAACACTTAAACCCATAACTTTCTACTAGTGTGTATCTAAGGTGCACTGTTCACTTCCACAACTCTGCAGTTCATTCCAGATCTTTCGCCATCATAGTCAGTTACCCTGGTTTCCATTTCACCTGCTGCCCGAAGCAATTTGAGTTTGTGATGACTTGCGCTGTTCTCCAGCCTTTCCGCCCCCGCAAGCTGCAGCCTCCGTCGCGGGCGCAAGTTGTTAACTGTCGATGTCGCTAGTAAACAAGGCGCCTCCCGAAATTTTGCGCGCGCAAATAATCCTGTCGTTCGTCTGCAGAGCTTCCAGTCCGCTATGGAGAACAGTGGGATGGACTCGACAAGCAAGGGCCGGAAACGGCTTTGGTTACTTGGGTTTGGAATTGTCCTTTGTGTAAAGGTGCGATTTTAAAAACGAAGCGCCGTAGAATACCAATAATCTCAACTTCAACTATGTAAATCTCTTTAAGGAAAATGAAATGCATGTGAATTATTGTAATTTATTGAAAGAGCAGTTATT
>BLKR01004028.1:0-19415 GCA_011170035.1 Teleogryllus occipitalis | reverse complement strand
AGCTTGCATACGACTGATGTAAGACTTACCGGTCTATAGTTACTAAGTAATGTCTTGTAATAATAATAATAATAATAATAATAATAATAATAATAATAATAATAATAATAATAATAATAATAATAATATTTATTCCCACCTTGTTTTATAGAGATAATGTACATTGTAGTTTATTACTGGAATTACTATCCATCGATAACTAGTTGTGATGTTAGCAATATTGTGTTTATAATTTATTATCTGTCAACTTCTACTTAGTATTTTTATGTATGGAATGTTTATTTAATAATATTCTTTTTTTATTGTACAATCCAAGTTTTTGTGAACATACCAAAATAGAAAAACTTACCCTTAAATCATAAAATAAGTGAAAATTTACAGATACAATGGGTATATTTCCATAGACAAATATATAACTCCAAAAATAAATTCATACCTAATTACTACTACTACATACTTAATTACGTACATTACATACTATTACACACTTAATTACTATTACTTACTAAACATCAATTTGTTAAACTTTCTCACCCCGCCCCTCCTTCCCACTCCTCCACCCTCCATCTCCTCTGTTGACGGCGCGCCGCATCACTTCCACGAACCCTTGAATCCCGGAACGTAGCTTCAAGTATTGCTCGTTCGCGCTTGCCTTGAGCAGTGGCCGGGTCAGTTTTGGAAAGATCTGGCCAAGAATCACAATGCGACACGCAGAAATTCTTGCCAGGTATCTATAAAATAAGTTTTAGAAGATCATTTATGTTACAGAACGCCTGACAACAAGACCATAGGGGATGTTACTTGAAATAACGGGAATGATTGTGTGTCCTTGTGTAGCGGATGTCTAGCTAAAAGTGAATGAAAATTTGTTAATTTAAAACGATGAGAGACCAAAGGAAGATGTTTTGTTGGAAACACTTAAAAATATATGCTTACTACGTGGATCGCAAAATAAAAACGTTTTGCTCAAAATTCGTTAAGACAAATATTATATAATAAACGAATAGGTTAAAAATACTAAATAAAATTTTAATTAAAGAAGTGGTAGAAGAGAATATATTTCTGGTAAAATTTTATGCTACATTTATCAACTTGAAATAAATCGTATAACATTCCCTCTCTCTCCCTATTTATTCCCTCTTATTATATCTCCTAATTAATTACAAATTTGGATAGCTCGATTATTATAAATCTGGGCGTTAGACTGACGTTATAACCATCGTTACTCTATTGCTATTATTTTTTAAAAGAACTGACTTAATTTAAATTACTGTTCTAATAACAGTTGTGGCCTTGAACATTAAATATTTCTCACGGTCTTTATGGGGTTCTTCATTTCTACACATCCCTTTTGATTACAAACTGCGCGTTTGGCGATGAGTAGAGGAGAATTCCATTTCTGATCATACACTTATTTTTCCAAAACTATGTTTTTGGGTCACCCACCAACCATTTTTTGTTGTATTCCACACTTCTCTGTTAATACGAAAATATCTAAACTGTCCGCGCTTTTCTTTACTTAATTACTTCTGAACATGAAATCAATCATCTCGCGACCTTCTATTCGCATCTATTCAAAACACTTCTGATTTTTAAGATAACTTTCAAAAAGGTTTTAGTGCCTGAGACTTAGTATCCTACCCTCGTCAAAGCCCGTCGCGTTCTTTAACATTGGTAGTGACACCCGATTTAACTCCTATTTTATCTTGTTTTTAATGTTTTAAACATCATTCGGATGTTTCATCTGCTTCTCTCCTGTATACCTCATTTCACTTGTTTGCCTATCAATGTCGTACATAAATATTTTATTTGAATAAAATATTTTCCTAATATTTAGAATATTTTACCCAAATGAATTTTATTCACATTTTACATGATCTCAAGTCTTAAATGTCTCAATTTTGTCTAGATTTCCTGTTAATTATTTATCCTTTTATGTTACTTCGTCTACATATTTATTATATTTCCAAATTATTCCGAGAGATTGATCCGTCTCAACCTCTCGTTACTTTCTAGAGAAAGTAATTAACGAGTATGCAACAAAACAACAGCGACTTCTACTGAGTTACGAAAACATTGAGGCATCAAAACTCCTCCATTCGACTAAAAAATACGAAGATTAAAATGGAATAAACTTACTGACCTGTAATGTGACTTACTTTCTAAATGAACTTTAGTGATCTCTGACTGTGATCAAGTGTACCATAAAATGTATTAGTATGTATATTTTAACACTTGTTACATTATCTAACACTTGTTACATGTATTGTAGTTATGTTAATAAATTTAAATAATTCTGGGCAGAAGTTAGCGGTGGAAGTTAAGAAGAATATGTGACGTGCAGATGCTTGTGACGTTACTCACCCCGCCCAGTGCCAAAGCGTATTCCGAAACGCTACCCCGTGATTCGCCTATACCCACACTTTCTTGTTCTAGCGGGGGGATTACTCCCTGCGGTGGGCACCTAGGTGCTAGCCACTATCCGTCCTCCCTTCCAGTGAAAGAACACCTTCGGGCTGATATCCGGATCTCACTGGAACGCAGTTTCCCCTCCTCAGTTAAGACCGCGTCGGGCAACTCTGCCAAGTCAGAGCTACTAGCTTTCCAGGCTTGCACCGGAGTCAAATTAAGTGTTACTCTTTGCATTCGCCGGGTCGAGAACTTCCTCTTCGCCCAGAGTATCGGGCCACTGCCTCGACGAAGCCAAATGCTGAACGGGGATCCGCCCGGACTAAGGCCCGAGAGGCTGAAGGCCCCAATCCGTATCCATATCCACCTGGAAGCTATCGACGTGAGTACCACCGGAACCTAGGCGACCCGACAGGGAGGTTCATGATTCTCGTTGGACTTTTATATGTTGGTTTGAGATCCGTCGCTGACTGCACAGAGGATGTCGGCTGATGAATCACTCCGTGATGCGCAATCCGCGCCTGGTCGCGCCCCAATACTTTCACCCCTTTCCCAGTCCCTTTCCAGCTCATTTCTCCCACGTCTCTTACCGATCCCCGTACCCGCCCCTACCCCCTCACACTTCACAAGCCCCGTTCCCAACCCAGCCTTTACTCTCACCCCTCTCAAGCCCCCAACTCCGCACCTCGTCATCTTAGCACTAGCAATTTCCTATCCTGCTTCGCCCCTCTCTCCCCTTTCAAGCGCTAATCTAGCTCCGCCCTCTTTTTTCACCCCTCTCACGCACCGGCCCCGCCCGTCACCATCTTATTCCGTTTATGTTCGCCCTACCAATTCCCGTTCCCGCCCCGACTCACTCACCCCTTCCAAGCCCTTTCCGAATACGCACCCCACCCCTCTCCCAAGCCCGGTTACCTGCCCCACCCCCTCACACCCATCCCTACCACCAGTTTCTCTCCACACCTCCCCCTTTACAATTCCGGTTCCTGCCCATCTCCCTCTCTCCACTCCAAAGACCTGTTCCCGCCACGACCCCTCTCACCCTTCGCAAACCCCGTTCCTGCCCCACCTCATCCTCTCATGACCCGATCCCGCCCCTCACCATTCGACTCCTAACAATTTCCGTTCTTGCTCCACCTCTCTCTCCCCTTCCAAGCCCCGTTACAGGCTCGATCCCTCTCACTCCTCTCAAGCACTGGCTCCACTCCCCCTCTCATCCCATCCTAGCCCTGGTTTCGCCCACCCCCTCTCCCCAACCCACCCCCGCGCGCAATTGCAGAAAGGTGATCCAGAGTCCGCGCTCCTTGCGCCTGCAGGCGAGAGCGATTGTAAAACCAAAACAAACGACGCAATTTGATTGGTTGAATTGGGCTGCGATTTATGCGCTGCGGTCGGGTGGACGGTAGATCGAGGCCGGGGTGGAGGCTCGATGCAGTTGGCAATGAATGCTACTGCTACTGTACTGCTGCTGCTGCCGCAGCATCGAAGATATATTTAGCAACTGCGAACTCTGCGGTGTCATGAACGATCGACTCCACCCTCTTAATCAAATTCCCAGCGCTGTTGTGTGTACTGCGGGCCAGGCACTGCCTCCCTGCCTGCTACTATTGTATCTCCCTTTCTGGTTAATACACCTCGCTCGCTTCTCTCCGTTCTCTTGTAGTGCCTTCATAATTCTTCAACTATAACTTCCTTTATGCATTGTTTCCATTCTTAAGCAACTTTTTGCGTCATTTTTTAAAACATTTCTGGCTCCAGTTAATCTCCTTAAAATACTTACCAATTACAATCATATTATATTTTTTCATTTTTTAAAGGTTTTCATTAACACATTATTTTATTATCTCCCTAATTTTTCCTCAATTCTCATGCTCAATTGTTTTGGTGATCTCTTCCTCGCATATTCAGATAGCTTTCTAAACACCTTTCTATCAGTGCCCTACCTTTCTTCTTCCGCCTACCGACACCACCTTTTTCATTTACACTCTCCAAATTCTTTATTAGTGAAATTAATTTCGCTCTCTCCTTCATAAATTCATCTGCCGGTCCTTAACTTTCTTTCCTATTCCTCTGTTCTTTGTATTATCACCACTCTGTTCTTTGTAAATCCTCTTTTATCTCTGATACTCTGTAAAATCTCTATTGCACCCGAAGGAAAGCATTCCCTATTCGCCGTCCCACTTTCTCCCTTCCCTTTCCCTTTTGATTTCTTCCCCTTCTTCCTTCAACTATTTTCCACGCCAGTAACGTCAACTTTCTTCATCCCTCTCTTCCTGTGCTGCTCGCTGTAAAATAACGCGACGGCCATCGCCGTCTTTTTCTTCGCTTACTGTTTTTCCTGCACTTTCATTCTATCCTCGCCCTCCTGCTCTCCTTCCATCTAGTCTGCGACCATCCTCCCTTCTCCCCCCCCCCCAACTTCTTTATTTACGCAGTCGACCGCCTCGCGCGCAGTCTGGCGGGAGCGATGGGAATTAGTTCCGAACGTTGCTTGCTTCGGAATTCTTTCGTCTCATTGACGACGACCTCGGGTGAATAAATCAGGAAGGTTTAACTCAAAATTCTGCTCTTTAGAATTGTTCTGCCACGCCGCTGGCCGCGTCGAGAGTGAATACGCCGAATTTTTTAGCATGGCCGCGTCTGCAAGGGAAGGAGTAGGCCTTTTTCGGGCTGCATTGGAAAAAATTATCTGAGGCAACTCGCGTGATATCTGCAGGTTTTGCTTATTGTATAAATGCTTACCCACCGTATTGACTGACGAGTTCACAGTTTTATTTTGCAGGCGATATCGTTTCCTGTGTGAATAATTCTTTAACCAACTTCGATATTTTAATAGACAAAAAAGAAATTGGTTGTTTTCTGTTGTCAACAAACGCTCATATTCAGATCGTGTTTCTTTCATATTAACAGAAAACGAGATGGACTTAACTACAACTCTGACTCCTCATTTTCTTTTAGTTTATTCGTTGCTTCTCCTATAATATTAATGCTTCTTCTTCTTCTTCTTCTTCTTCCATATTTGAAATTTGCTGTTTAATTCTTGAAACATTTTGTGATAATTTGTATATATATGATTTATCTTAGAAACTTTTTATACAATTATTTATTCATACGTTTCAATGATCAACCAACACATCTCTGAAATGTAATAATACCATATAAGAAGATACACTTGACAAAATTGTGATTTCTGCTATATTATAAAAAGAACATTTTTGGACTTGATCGTAAAACAAAGGTGCTTTGGTTGAAGCAACTGCTTCCAAGTGCTTGAACACTTCCGTTGTTTCTGTTCAACCTTACATACATAAAATGTCAGCTGAAATGTGATACACCTTCCCTACCCAATGCCATTTTTTTCATATCCTCAGCACAAAGAAGTCGCTGCGTTTCAACTGTGCAACTCTAATGTAAACATTTCGACTTACAATGGGTGGCCAAATTATTATTATCACTTTATTTTTTCTATTATTGACATTATTTTTATATATACTCTTTAATATACTACAGAATGATCGTTATGTCAATTTCCTATTACTGTTTTGTCATCTGGTGCCTAGTTTGAGATATTGGCACATGTGTAAAGCAATTTGCACACCTCTTTTATCATTACTTACATAACAAATTATTTAACAGATGTTTCATGTTTGCGTTTTATTGAAGATTTCATGTACAAATTGTTAGTAAATTTGAATGAAGTGATTGAGGTTTGGCTGTAGTGCTATTACGTTTATTGAGAGTATTCCAAAAAAGGATCATGGAAGTGATCGAATTGAAATGGAGCATCACGAAATCACAGAAACAAAAGTTTTCTGTGACGTGTGATTTTTATCATTACATTCTTATTTCTAAATAATATATAATAATTGTATATTGGTGCAGCTCATGTTGAAGTTCATAAAATGTGACCATCGATAAATACAGTTGAAAGAAAATTGTTATTTTCATAAATACAAGTTATCATAATAATTTGGCCACCCACTGTACTTCCACTTCACTAGAAAACGTAAGATAACTTTCCTCAGACGGGCGCCCTGTAAAAGCCAACTTTTGTGGAACGACTAGACGAGCAACATTACAACACAAAAACAAAGTGGTGCCCCGCGATATTCCCTAGGTTTAATACGAACCTCACCGTTCGCAACTGTCTCTCAGAAAGGCTTTATTGTGTTAGCTCATTACGGCGATAAAAAAAAATAACATGGCGCGGAAGAGCCATATGTGTGAAATAGGTGGAAGGGAGAAAGGAGCACTGCGTCTTATCAGTTCATTAAACCGACGGCCGTTATTTCCCCGGTGCGCATTCGTTCTGAAGGATTACCGCGTCCGAACGTACACATTTCTTCTCGTTAGTCCGAGGCAAATGTTCCATTTTGTTGAGTTAAGATCAAAGCCACATATCATCGCGGCTCGCAAGCCGCGCTTTCACGCTCTGACGACTCGCCAGCGGAAAACCGATAGGCGACGGAGGCGGCGGTTGAGGAGGAAAGGGCGAAGAAGAAAAGAAGGGGAGGAAGCAGTGAAGAGGTTGGTGCTGTGGGGATAGTCTCCACTGCAAATGGAAGGATGGTGATGGTAATGGTGGTGGCGGTGATGGTTGGGGTGATTGTGAAGGGGTGACCGTGGGGTTGTGTTGGTAGTGGTAGTGAAGTTTGGTAAAGGTATTAGGTAGGTGATGATATCGATGGTGGTAGTAGTTTTATGAAGAGATTATTAGAGATAGGTAATGATAATGATCTAAGGATGATAGTTAAATATAAATAGGTGGCAGTAAAGTGTTGGTGTTGTTAACAAAGAAATTTATGAACCGGACAAGCGATGAAAGTGGTGAGCAGAATTATGATAAGAGGATGATTGTGGAGGGACGGACAATGATAGTGATGAGTGTAAAAGCTACCTTTTATTTTAGGATACGACTCTCTTTCACTGTGAACTGTTCGTAGAATTAGATTCTAAATCAAAATTGTAGAGTTCTTTCTTCCCAACGTGTTTGAAACTGCGCAGTTTGAATACTGGAGTTTTCTTGTAAAGTGCTTACTGAAGTACTTTCGGTAATTATGCGGTGGATAGACCCAAGGTTGTTAATAGTGAACGCAAGGGCCCAAGGCCCGAGCCTCGCCGTGACTTGGAACCGGGTGAGCGAAGCGAGAAAGAACTTGCTTTTGACAGTAATTTGGCATTACAATGTAGCAAGAACAAACCTTACGTGAAGACCTTACACTGTGGCAGAATGAACCGAAAGTGAAGATGCTGAATCTTTCTCGGTGTGACTCGTTCTTTTAAACGAACCGCATCCTAAACTAAGAATCAACCAAGGTAAAATTTGCGAAGGGAGAACGCTGCAGTTCTGGGGATTTGAGATTGAGACGAAGGCGACAGCGCCCCCCCTTCGCACGGACGTCGCGTTTCGCTCGTTCATTTGCGGATTTGCTGCGGAGCTTCTAGCTCGCCCCACCCACCGCGCTGGGCGCGCTGCTCCTACAAACAAATGAAGGAGGCATAGCACGCGCGCCAAGCGAAAGGAAGACCAATAGTGGTAGTGGTTAGAGACAAACTAGATGCAAAAATACTTCTTTGCTTCTTTCTTTCTTTTGGTCTTTCTTTCGTTCGTTCTTTCTTTCGTTCGTACTTTCTTTCGTTCGTTTCTTCTTTCTTTCGTTCTTTATTTCTTTTTTATTTCTTTACTGTTATAAAACCAATAAAAATATTAATGATTTCCAGAGTGCTGGTACAAAAAATACTAATACTAATACTACAATAAGTACTTATTCTAAGAAAAGAAGGGTTTAGTGTACTGTTCCATTCGCTTTCTTCTTTCCTTTAGATATAATCACTTCACATCTCGCCTTTTCACTTTGTAGTTCACTTAACTTCAAGTTACATACCAGCTGACATACATGGACGCCGAAATCCCAAGATGAGGAGGGAAAAGAAGAAGGAAGAGCAGAAGGGAGAAAGAAGGAAAAGAAAAAAAATAGAGGGATAAAAAGAAGAAAAAAAGAAGAATATTATGGAAACTCTCAGGCTACAGCGGAAGATCTACCGAGGACATGGACTTAATCTATTGTTTGTATAATTACATCCATTAATAGCGGCGACAATATCAGCAGTTATAGAGACCCTTAAACATGTTCTCATACCTCTGAACTCTACCTACCTCAGATTGCTTTAGTTGTGTTCTTTTAAAGGTATTGGTTTTTTTAATAACGAAAAGCGGAAGAAAGAATGTGTGGCAAAAGCGATGGTGGAAACGACAGTATTACATTATCTTTGCCGCACAAGCACACGGCAGCATCTCCCCTCCTCGTGGTGGCCGAGTAAACATACACCCACACACGTACTTGCGCGCGCGCGCACACAGACAAGCACACAGCGCCTGCGGATTCGCAAACACTTCGCGCGGATGGAGAGCGCTGCGGAGCTGCTGCGGGCGGAGGCGCCGGCGCGGCGCTGGCGGCGACGACGGTGGCGGCGGTGTTGACGATGTTAACGGCAGTGACCGCAGTGGCGCCTATGGCGGCGGTAGCGAAAGCAGGAGATAGAGCTGGAGCTGGAGCTGGATCTGGATCTGGATCTGGAGCTGGAGCTGGATCTGGAGCTGGAGCTGGATCTGGATCTGGAGCTGGAGGCGGGCGCTGGAGGCGGGCGCTGGAGGCGGGCGCTGGAGGCGGGCGCTGGAGGCGGGCGCTGGAGGCGGGCGCTGGAGGCGGGCGCTGGAGGCGGGCGCTAGAGGCGGGCGCTGGAGGCGGGAACTCGACATGATGTCGCTGTGTCATTATTCTCTTCATATCTTAAACACGGAACCATTGGGAGTTGAATGTAATTGCATTATGCGCGTCTGCAGTGAATAGTACAGTAAGAGGTGGATTTAAAAGTGGTGAAATCAGTGCTGGAGTTATGGAGTTGCTAAGAAAAGATTGCTCAAAGGATTCAAGTGGCTGAATTTTATGATGATTGATTACAATAGTCTGGTTGTGATTATATACGATTCAAAAGAAAATCCAATTCACGTAAAAAAAATTGTGTCGTGTCGTAGGTTGAAGTTGCTGGGTTCATTGTAAAGGAGTGACGTGAAGTGATTGAATGAAACTTGGGACAATATATTTCCTTGCGGACGACTGCGATAATAAATATTATATTTACAACACAACAATACAATAGAGGAGACTGCCAATCTGCAATAAATAAGGATGAGAATATTATCAGTACGACGTGGGTTGAGGAAGCAGCCGCTTTCTGCATTCTACCTATTGTTTGCCTATTTCTAAATGTCCTTATCTACGAATAATTTAGTGCAGTGAATAACGAACGAAGCTTTCCTTGTAAATATCGACCAGTCAAAAACGTTTCTCCTCAAACTGAATGGTAAAAGATTATCTGTCACAGTGTTAAACAGATCATGTTGATTACAAGTTCAGATATAAATATATTATAGATAGCATTTAACTACTATACATTTCATTTTTATTCCTATATTCTCTCGTATTATCAATCTTTGTATTATCGCATTAAAGAAATATTATAGTATTGAAGAACTTATGAATCAATGAATATAATAATATGGTAGAAAATTTCCATATAGTGAAGTGAAGAGAAGTCAAGGATATTTTAGTATTTGCAAATGAAATCAGAGAAATTGGTAAAAAAAAACGGTTAAAATGAAACACAGATTCCAATTTTCTTCATTGTATGTTTATACACTATGTTAATACCATACAAAATTAACCTTTCGTCATATACACTGCTTTCCTGCCTTACATATTTTAAGGACGTTACTTTTATACAGCACAAAATATTCATATTGCATCAATTTCGCTCATGTAACATGTTAACTTTCATACTGAGTATCGTATAGAATTGTACTAACAGTTAAGCAAAATTTAAAGCTACTTGTCATAAGAGCTTGCGGATTGACCTCTAGTGTAGTTAATATCATCTGGCAAGGCATTGTCTTTATATCAATGTTTTGCCTAGAGTGCCTGACGAATATAATCACTTTAACGTTCAATTTTAAACAACAGTTACATGCAAAGTCTACTAAAACAATTAAAAACGAAATACCCACGTTCATGTGTCGTTCCAAGGGGAAAATCGCATGATTTGTGTCGCGTGAGGAACGCCGTCCCAAACGCCACTCACCCAGCCTGCTTTCTCGGAAGCTGCCGCGCGCGTTCTGTGCATGCCCACACCCTCCCAACCACCCACCCACGCACACACACGCACACACACGCGCGGTGGCCAGTGGCGCGGAACACGACGCCGCGAGCCATGTGTTTGCTCTGGTAGGCGCTCGCGTACGAATAGTATCTAATGGATATTGTAACGTTTCCGAGAATTCGTCCGTCGTAATTACACCTGAAGCCAGCCGAAGCTCGATCTATTCATTATACGGTCTTTCACTGCATTTCTGTTGTAGTAGTTCCGAGTTTACAGTTATAAGAGGCAAATGGGCATTTAATAAAGAAAATGTGCAAATTAGGAGTACAAGACAATTTATCCTGACATTTGAATATCATGATAGAAAAAGTTACAATTTTGTAAATTAATAAGGCTTTTAAATTATATATAAACTGTTATATGTGTATATTTTATAAGTTGTATTTTTGTTTTTTGTTAGGTACTGCTATTTTAATTGATGTTAATGTTTTGTAAAGTAATGTAATGTAATGTTTTTGTAATTTGTTGCAATGTAAAATTATGTAGTCGCTAAGGACTAGAGCAGTCGATACCGCTTAAAAAGTAAATTGTAAGAACTTTTTAAAATACTATGGTACATTTGAAAACATTTTATTTACCTTCCTAGATGTAATTTTAATAAACTGATAAAAAATATGTTAAGATTGTGTTATTATAAATTACGGAAGTGAAAATGGAGACCAATATAAGATTCTGAGTGAATGTTTTGGGAAAAAATATATTGCTGGATCAGGCACGAAGTTCTAAATTATTGTAGATCAGATATAAATACATACGTCATTTGTTCGTCTAAATATGTAAAACTTGATGTAAACACAAAGCCTATAAGTAAATAAAATGCACACTCTTAAAATAAAAACTAACACATAAGCACTTAAATCTCGGAGGGATTTGGATTTCACGGGGATTTGAAAATGGTGTGCATCTTCCTGAATCTTTCTTCTCAGAAGCATATTTACCTGTTGATATTGTGCTTTCGTGAGAAAGGCAACACAGGAAAACCTTGCGTTACACGATTCATCACCGGACGTACTTACAAAAAGCCGAGAGAACACCTGAAAAAAGTAGGTCATCCCAATAATCCGTCAGTGTTTAAGAGAAAAGTAGCTTGTCTCTTCCATCTAGTTTGCAATACACTTCGCACAACAGATTTCCATCTTTAAACTCTCGGGCGCGGGAGGCGACTGAGGGGGATGATTTATGGAGGCCCACAATCGCGCCGCGTCCCCTGAGCGCTGGCGGGGCGGGGGAGGGGCCATCGCGCCAGGTGCGGCCTAATGATGCGTCCGCTCCGACGCCTCTGGGCGCTCGCGGCGCGGCGACGCGACGGCCCGGTGGGCCGGAAGAGGCAAGCGACGCACTGCGACACGCCCTGCGAGACGCCCTGCGAGACGCCCTGCGAGACGCCCTGCGAGACGCCCTGCGAGACGCCCTGCGAGACGCCCTGCGAGACGCCCTGCGAGACGCCCTGCGCGACGCCCTGCGAGACGCCCTGCGAGACGCCCTGCGAGACGCCCTGCGAGACGCCCTGCGAGACGCCCTGCGAGACGCCCTGCGAGACGCCCTGCGAGACGCCCTGCGAGACGCCCTGCGAGACGCCCTGCGAGACGCCCTGCGAGACGCCCTGCGAGATACGCCCTGGGTGAGCCGCCCCCGCGAGAGACGCCCTGCGAGACGCCCCCGCGAGACGCCCCTGCGACGCCCTGCGAGGGCGCTCCCGCAGAGTTCCGCGAGATCTCGCCCTATGAGACGCCCTGCGAGACGCCCTGCGAGACGCCCTGCGAGACGCCCTGCGAGACGCCCTGCGAGACGCCCTGCGAGACGCTCCTGCGAGACGCCCTGCGAGACGCCCTGCGAGACGCCCTGCGAGACGCCCTGCGAGACGCCCTGCGAGACGCCCTGCGAGACGCCCTGCGAGACGCCCTGCGAGACTTTCTGTCATTACGACGTTGATGCTGCTTTGAGTATAGAGTTTAAAAGTGAAAAATGGAATGACCAGTGGCCTGAGTGTCTCTTGTACCTTCATATTTCACTGGAATTGACGGGTGCTGCGTGTAGGTCTCGTACCCTTGCAGTTTTTCGCTGTTGAAAGTATCCGTGTTACTTAAAGCATTCGTCAGTATCTTCTGATTTATAGACCAAGTTTGTCGAAGATGGATATCGGTGAAGATAACTTGAAGTTTTCCACTAGGGTACTTCAAGTCTTCATTTTACTCGTTTAGGTATTTTATATTCTGCTCTCTTTTGCGTGTTGAAATTTGCGTGAATCTTGGTCATGAAAGCATTATGTAGTACTTAATATCTAAGATCTGCATTTCCCGCTGGTTGAAGGCACTAAGGTTTAAAACTATTCCATTATCTATAGACTTATGTCTAGTTCTAACTGAACTTAGTGAAACGAAAACATTTCTCTGCGAATAAACTAAATTTACGCAAACTTTCAGGAAGTAGAATAATGATGTGTATTTTGACAGTTGCCGATTTTTATCACTTTGAGAACATATGCCAATAATTGAATATTTGCTCTAACATTTAGCTTTTTTATTTGTTCTGTATATATTGAACAGTGTTTACTATAAATCGAATAGCGTTTTTTTCAAAGTTCGGTATTTTATTTTAATCCTCAATCAATCCCGTGTGTAAAAGATAAGTAGGTTTAGCCAATTATTGATGGTTTATAAAAATAAAGACGAAATGAAATGCGTGAGGGAAAGCAAACGTTCTTAACTTAGTAGCTTGTATTTATGTTGTAAACGACTCCTTGCCGTCTATTTCTTTGCTCTTGGCATGCGATAAGCCCAAGTTCTGTGCCTACAATAACGGTCAGCACGCATCTCTACTCACGTTTCAAGTTTCTAGGAAGACTTCTACCGTCCGACTTGCGTGACGGCTATGAAGCGACTTCAAGAACAAAACAAGCAGAATGGAATAGAAGTAGTATGCGAGTGTGAGTGAACGTTGGTAAGAGATACGTGTCATGTACTCACTTGGACATAGTTTGGGTTGTGATTAAAGAAAATCCGCAGACATGACCACAGGAATTACCGGAGGAATTCTTAGTTTATTTTTGGTAGTTATCAAGACAAATCTCAAGAGAAGTTATTAAGAGGATTCTCCGCGCTTCGAGGACAAAAAAGGAAACTTACGGCTTTAAAGTTAACAAAAATTATATTTTTTTAAAATACAAATTCCTTCTTAACGTATGTTCAGAAGGTCAGAAATTTGTTTCTAAATAATTTGTGATGATTCTAGTTTCCTTCTTGTTACAAAGAAACCTGCTAAAATCACAAAATTAACGATATAGTGCTTTTTTTAAGTTTATACAATTAATTTAAGGATATAATTTGCTTCTACCCTGATTTCCCATCATACAGCGTATTCATCTTAGTTTTATACCTGGGTGAAATCTTTTCGAGCTCCATTTCATGTCCATCTCAGCTCCATCTCTTCCACTCTCTCTTTACACTTTCTTTCTTTCTTTCCATTCTTTACTCCCACTCACTCTCCCTCATCCTTCTTTCCTCTTACTTCATTCTTTCTTCCTTCCATCCTTCAATCTTGCATTGTGCGAGCAATTATATCAGTGTACGTCAGGACGCCTCTTATCTTTCCAGGATTGGTAAGTGACTGCGTGCTGTCGCAACTGGTGCTTTTTCTCTCTCTTTCGCATTCCCTCTCTCTGTCTCTCTCTCCCACTTTTCCTCTCTCCCACTCTCTCTCTCTCTCTGAGTTTGTCTTCCTCACTACCACTATCTCCCCTTTCACACTCCCTCTCATTCTCCCTCACTCCCTCTCATTCTGTCTCTCTTTTTCACACCATTTCCATTATTTCTTCCCTCTCCCTTCACCCGCCATTCCTTCTCTTCTTCCATTTGGGATTGCGCCAGTGCCCTTTTTGGTTTGGTGCGCGCGCGCGCGCTGTCGCGACCGGTGCGAGGGGCGTGGTCGCGCTCGGCGTTGTGCTGCGCTGTGGCGCTCCGCGGCGCGGCGTGGCGACAAACACTGCGTTGATGGCGCAGCAGGGCGCGCCGATTTGTCACCGCCCCTCCTCCCCGCCCCGGCCGTACCCGACCGTCCGCACTCGTCCCCCGCGCCGCCGCCGCCGCCTCTACCGCCGCTGCCACCGCCGCCGCCGCTGCCACCGCCGCCACCGCTGTCACCGCCGCCTCCGCCACCGCCGCCGCCTCCGCCACCACAGTCATCGCCGCCTCCGCCGCCGCCACCGCTGCCACCGCTGCCACCGCTGCCCCCGCCACCGCTGTCACCGCCATCACCGCTGCCAGCACCACCACCACTGCTGCTGCCACCATCACCGCCGCCGCCGCCGCCGCCGCCGCCACCGCCACGGCCACGGCCACGGCCACGGCCACCGCCACCACGGCCACCGCCGCCGCCACCGCCACGGCCGCCGCCACGGCCGCCGCCACCACCATCACCGCCACGACCGCCGCCGCCACCACCACCACCTCCACCACCACCACCACCACCACCACCGCCGCCGCCGCGCGGTGCTGGTCGCAGGTGTCCCCAGCGCCACCTATTTCGCGGCTAACGGCGCGGAGCCTGGCCGCGCTACACCGCGCCGCGGAGCGCCATCGGGAGTGAGGCGGAGTGACGAGAGGAAGGCATGGGATGGGAGGAGAGAATGCGGATGGGAGATGCTAGAGGAGAGGATGGGAGATGAGGAATGGACGACCGAAGACGGGTGGTTGGAACAAGTAGAGAAGTGTGCGGAAAGGAAGGGTGGGAGAGGATACGGAAATGAGGAGAGAATGAGTTTCAGGATGTGAGAATGCGGGTGGGAGGAGGGAGTGTGCAGATATGGCAAGAGGTGATATGACGAATGGTTGCGGTTGGGAGGAGAGGATAGGATGGGGGAAGAATACGGGATGGTGAAGAAAACGGATGGTAGGAGACGAGGGCTGCGATAGGGGAGACGCGTTTCTTGGCCCATTTGGAGAGAAGGACCAGAATATACTCCCGTGAATCCAATGAATTGTAAGCAAATTTGTTGTTTGTGAAACACGTTGAATGAAGCGCGTTGTGAAATTATAAGCCACGTTTTGCAGGTCTTTGAGCGAAAAAGTGGTTTTTGAAAATCTGACTGTCTGTCCGTGTCTCTGTGAACAATACTTGCGCTTAGTCGTACAGAGGATTTTCACCGAAATTGGCATTTCCCTATCAATCTAGCTGTTGTCAGGGCCTCTACAATTGAAACACTTAGTATACTTTGAGGGTTACACGACTTTATCCTTAGAGAAATTTACTCTTATAAAAATTCCCGGTTTCATTTTCATAGAAACATGTATATTTTCAAACACTGCAACATTTCTTTGAACCCCTCCTTCAGCTAATGATGGAGATATAAATATTTTTATAGATAAAATATCTTCTGAAAAATTATATTTTCATTTCATGTCGTGTAAAATTGTGTACGCGATATGTTTTGAAAATATTAGTAATATTTGTTTTAAAATGAAATTTTGACTATTTTTGAAAAGTACACATACACTAGTTTCCCAAAAATGGCCTCCATTTCTTTTTTTCTTTTTTACTTAAAAAGTGGAATGCTCTCTTAATAAAATGGCAGAAAAACGTCTAATAATTCTAAAATTGCAATGTTGCAACCTGTTTTGTAAGTTGGGAGAGTGTTTGGAACGTTACAACCTTTTGTTGTAGTGTTGTACTTCATTGCGTGCAGACCCTTAGTGACTAGGTTCATGTATCAACTCAAACAAGTATTTTTGTAGGTTGGAAACACCTGTGCAGTTAAAACTAGTATTATAAATTATATAATTACGTAACCATTACAATTATTGGGAGAATGTACATGCTGTTATAGAATGTATGCCCTTATAGAAATATAAAACAGAAGTCGTCAGCAAGCAATGTATCCGAAATGTGGAATTTAAAGCAACTAATTGTTGAGGCATCACTTGCATATTCCATTCGAGCAGGAAGCACTAATTGTCATGGGTGAGTTGTCAGAATGCTCGGCGGTCTGGATAGTCCAAATTCCGATACTCGCAGGAGGATGTTTATTAGTGCTTCTCTTTTATCGTTTCCGAAATCCCAAAGCTTCATTAGGTTGTTAAACCAACTAAAACAAGAGCTAGCTTATTGACTGAGAAGTGATTTGAACGTATGATATAATTATAAATGTGATAATAATCTTAAGATGGTTTAGTAAGTGACATAATGCAAGGGTAAAATTTATATAACTAATTTCTAACGCCCGTAGAAGTTTACAAAAACCCTATGTTACCTTTGATAGTGTGAGTTGTCCATGATTCTGTTATATACCCATAAACTCTGGGGAAATGTTTCTATCTTGACAGAAAATTCGAATATTTGATTGTATTAATTTGCATATTCTCTTAACCGAATGAAATATTTTAGTCAGTGCATTAATGCTTACGACAGAGCTGAAGTCAAGCGACATCAAGGCTTCAAGGAAGAAGCTGACCTTCATTAAGTATATTTTATTCACGTGTTGCATTATTGAACCGTAACTTGACTGGCTTAATTGGAATATAGGGGACCAGTATTGCGTCCATACTGTAGTAATGCAGTACTATTTGTGAAGACGGTTTTTAATAAAATATTTAATTTATTGAGGTGTTATATAATTGTATTTTATTTGTTTTTGTATGTGGTATTCGAGCTACTATTTGGAATGCAACATTTCTGCAGTTTTGCTGTGCGGTATATTTGCTGCAGCGGGCTCTTGTATTATTTTAAAATTGAACTAATGAGACGTTAAAGGCAATGACAGAAAACGTGCTTCTGAAAAAACTCTTTAATTATGAATGAAATTTTAGCTACAGATGACTTTATTATTATTATTATTATTATTATTATTATTATTATTATTATTTGCTAATGCCTTCCTGTCGTACCTTTCAAATAGGCTTCCTCCTACAACGTGCTCGACGTTTGTTTTGTAGTACGCGTGAAATGGCAAAAGTAATGCCGTATGTAACGTTTTCATATATCCAAATAGTATGTATAGTTGACGAAGATAATAGCAAGAAAAAGTAGGAAACCACAACGCAACACGCTAACGAAACTTTTAAGGCAAACGGGAATAACTGAACAACTAGAACGCATTTTTTTTTTCAGGAGAAAAATGCACCAGAGAAACTGCTGGCAAGAATGTTGTAACTTTTTCTGCATTTTGATCCTCTGTGAAAACATTAATTAATTTTTCTGGTATAAATAATATATTGTGGAAAATAAATAATGCGAAAATTACGTAATTAAACAAATGTAATTGTTATTATGATCAATTACGTTAATAATTACTTTAAACAAACAGTTTTAAATTACATTAATAATTACTCTGTTTAAAGTAATTATTAACGTAATGTTCCCTTGACGGAAACGCTTGTTAGATACTTTTCAGTAAACTGTTCCTCAGATAAATTACAGAGTCACCCGACCTAAATTTACCAGAACGTCCGGCTTTTGCGTATATCGCTGTAATAACAGAAGTCCAGTTTATGTAGCGTTACGTCTTTGTTCTAAGAGTTCAGAGACGAGACCTCTAGTGATTACGCATTTACCTCACGTTCCAGGGATGGGAAGGTCAGTCAGCTCCACGTGGCAACACGCGATCAATTCATTTGCCAAGAACATGTGTGCAAGGACGTGTGTGATAGCTGCAAGCAAGCAAACACAAACCATTGTAAATTGCACATTTTCTCTGCTGGTGCTTCTCTTTTATTTGTGAAAAGATATTGGAGCAGCGGGAATTGTTAACTGGCTTTATATTTGATGATTTTATGTGATACGTTATGCTTTTAATGTTGTTTTGTACTGTTGCAGACGCAATTCATACAAATATAAAGCAAGCTTCATTTTCTACTTCATTTTTGCTTTTACTTCATTTTTTCATCTTCACTCTTTCTCATTTATTTAAGATGTGGAAACTAGTTATATTTGATGACTGTGTAAAATATGTACTTTCATGTACTTTTCAACAAAACGCTTATTTAAAAGGTCGTCAAAGTTTAAGGTGATCTAATTTTTAATCTTCTATGTTTCAGGTACGCTGAGATGTGCCGCTTTCTACTAATTGACCAATCCGTGAGTTCATTCCATTTTTCCTTAACGATCTCAAAAATATAGAGTTAACTTTTTCTGAATTTTACTTCAGCAGTCTCTAGAAATCACATTTCAGCTCGCCCAGAGTGAAATCTATGAAACATTAGGTCCACGCGTATGTAGCAAATATGTAGCTTATGTAGCAAATACTGGAACAGGGCGAAGTTGTTAAACCGAGGCGATACATAACTTCTTCTAACCACCTTCAAAGAGATCCAAAACTTCATATAAATTAGAATCACATTTCCTTTGAATGTGAGTACTTGCAATCCATATTTAGTTACTTCTCATTTGTTTCCATTGTTCTTAACGAACAGCAACCTATAATTTTTTTCGTTTGAAAATTTAAATATACTTGTTAATTCCACTAAAATCGTTGATTACCACTACATTAATTGCACCGGTGCAATTAAAACATCACAACTACCAAACAGTACCCCGCGAAATCCTATTGAATTGAAATCCGATCTGATTGAACTCTGGCCCCAGCAATGAGCGACGTTATGCGCTGGTCATTAAGCCATACTAGTCCGTGAGTCCCACGGCATCGAATCTTCAAATTTAACAGAATTCGTTAAAAATACTTCTTTGCTAATACTTATTATATATGCCTTCATGACAGATTGTTATTTTTAAATGAAGAGTTCTCATCGCGATTTTCTTCTGTTTCTCATCTTGATGGCATGAATCTCTCTGCCAAAAAA